>MJUT01016397.1:205135-224570 GCA_002080005.1 Gigantidas platifrons | reverse complement strand
CAGGTCGGATGCTTTCTCCTGGTACTCCTATCGGATGCTTTCTCCTGGTACTCCTGTCGGTTGCTTTCTCCTGGTACTCCTGTCGGTTGCTTTCTCCTGGTACTCCTGTCGGTTGTTTTCTCCTGGTACTCCTGTCGGTTGTTTTCTCCTGGTACACCAATAAATCTGACCGCCACGAATCGCTATAGGTGGCGTCAAACACATTAACCTTAACCCTAACTCCTTAATCTCAATATATGTAATATATTATAAAGATAAATACCTATTTGACTGCTGTTTCTTTTGTCGAAATCCTATAAACTTTCAAAATGGAAACAATTTACATATTTTGAATATGTATATTAGGAACTGAAAAGCTACTTCACGAAACCCGAAATTTCGACATATCGAAACTTGAGATAAAAGGAGTATATTAAGTTGAATAGCGCTAATCTTAAAACGGGACTTCAGACAAATGTCGACTTAACAGACATGTCGAGTAAACCGAGCTTGACATAACTAGAGTCAACTGTATTTAAAATAACACAATTAATAATTGAAAGTGGCATTAACCACCGTAACTCTAACCCGGAATGTTTAATTTGCGTGACACGACGGGTGCGAACAGTGAAGCACGAACTGTTTACTTTTCTTGAGTATACGAGTTCACCGCTTGTTTTAGTGAGATTTGTGACTTTCATACAAATGCTTAGTAACTAATTCATATTCTGTGATTTTAATATTATATGTTTTTATGTAATATATTATTCAATACTAACGGACCGCATTTAAGGTGTAATAGTTAGCATGCTCGTCTCGAGTGCGGGAAATCTTGGGTTCGAACCCCGATCGCTCAAACCAAAGATTATTAAATTGATATTTGTTGGTTCTCCGCAAAGCACATATCACTAAGGAGAAAGAAGAAAGACTAATTTGTTCGGAATCAGGATGTGTCTGAGAGGGACGACATGTCTATCCGCGGACCGTTGTTTCAGTGAGCTGGCACTATAAAAAATCCAACTAAGCGTGTTGGTCTAGTACAAAGCGGACACTATCATCATCATCAATTAACTTGTTCTCGCCATGATATAGGTGAAAAATGCTTAGTTTGGTGTTAAATAATAATCACTCACTGATTCACTCAATACTTACGAAAATAAATAATAACTGCTACCGCAAACATTGCTATGAGTAAGCCAATTACTAACGACGATATTCCCGCTACAAACAGACAATTTCCTTCCGGTCGATTCGATATACCTATAAATGATATAAAACAAGGTGTTACATTCAATTAAATTACACAGTGAATTCTTAAAATCCAAGCACATGGTATTATGATATTCTGTTTCGTAAAATAACATGCTTATGATATATTTCATCCATTTATGTGATAAATTTTGTCAGTGACTTGCGACAGGTCGGTGGTTTTTTCCGGATACCTCTGTTTCCTCCACCAATAAAACTGACAGCCTCGATATAACTGAAATATTCTTGAAAGTGGCGTTAATTGTCATAACCCTAATCCTAACTCATTAAAAGCTTAAGTGTAGTAATGGTACTAGCATTACCATAAATACATAAAGATTCTCCTTCTGATAACAGTGGATTGCCGTACCAAAATTCTCAAATGTTAAAGTTGGCGCTTTAGCGAGAGCTATAAAATTGATAAATTTAGCTATGTTATATACACCATAGCACAATTTATACAACCATATTATATTTTCAATGACGAACCTCTACTTACGTATACTTACTTGCATCTGTAGTGCAATTCACGGTTGTTGAGCTGGAATTTCCTACTTCATTTCGACTGATAAGTAGAAACTTGTAGGTAGTTTTCTGTAATAGATATTCGATTGTGTACCGGAAGTTATCCTTAGAACCAAAACTAGTATCAGAGATGCTTGGCGATAACATTGTTTGTATTGGTTGTTGTATATTCCAGTACTGTACAGAAAAAATCTGTTGTGATCCCCTGTTAGACTCATAATTCCACAATACAGTTGCAGATGTTGATTTACATACAACGAAGACAACGGTAGGTGCTGTGTTTTGATCTGTAAGATATTAATGAAGGAATCGCATTGAATAACACTTGTCTTTGAATGAAAAGACAGACAGTCACGGATAGATATTGTAGCAGTCATCGAAATGAAAATTTGAATCATATCCTTGCATTTATTTTTGCATATTTCTGAAAAAATTGACTGTTCCGAGCAAAATTTTACTGGTCTTGAATCAGAGGACCGGTGCTCATCGTGAGGACTAGCTTAGAATGATTTGTCAGTCCTTCTTTGATTTACGCCTTTAGATTACCCTTTTGGTATCTTCAAACTTTCCTTGTAAGACATCACTGGAGAGGCAACAAACAACATACAAACATCGTACTCAGTGGCACTTCTTCAGCAATTAAACATAAAGACAAAGGAAATGTAGATGATGCAGTACAATTTGCAAACATTACTAGAGAGATATGACACCCAATGTGTAGTGAATACTGCACTGGAATACAAATATAGGGAGATTACAAATAGAGATGCAATTGTTATTCATTCATGACTTATTACCGGATTTGTATCCAGATTAACATGACGGATTCCACTAGTAGAGCAGGAACTGCTTATCCTTCCGGAGCACACGAGGTCACCCTCGGTTTTTAGTGGGATCATGTTACCCGATCTTTGGTTTTATGTGTATGTTCTGTAGATCATTGCTTGTACTTTTGTCCTTTTTATTTTTGCCATTGTTTTGTCTGTTCTTCGATTTACGGATTCTGATTACCCCTTTTGTATCTTCAAACTCTTCTTGTAAAGACAAAGATTTTGATCATGCGTTCATTACTATTATACAAATAAAGATGCAATTGTTCTTTTTTTCCTTGCGTTAAAACCGAATATATTTGACAATATACTCAATTATATTCATGTTTTCTACCTTTCATTGTGCTTACAATTAAGGAAAGCACATTAACATAAGTATGCGTGAGCAAGACAACCAAACGGTTTACTCAGCACAGCCAAATATCGGCTATGGTTACATATGTCTGAAAGAGATGAACCTTAGATTAAATAATAATAATTACAATTGTTGTTGTCTAAAGAATGGAGCACCTTTATATTTAAAGAATAAAACCCATTACATGTCTGATACAAATCATTACACTCTGAGGGATGTTGCCAGTGAAAAGTTACAAATCTCAAAGACAAAAACTGAGCTTTTTAAGAATACTTTTACATACTCTGTACTAAAGTTATGGAATGAACTTTCGTTTTCGAAACGCTAAACTTTTTCTCAAAATGCATTTAAAGCAAAAGCTAAAAGTCTCATTTTAGATGGTGATGCACCATAAGTTATCCATTATATATTAACTACATCTTTTTGTGTATGTTGACTACAATGTTTTGCTTCTTCTGTATAACATTTATATAGACTGTATTTTACAATGTATGTTTTGATATTCACTAACTATGTAATCCTCTATAAATAAAGAATTTATTATTATTATTATTATCATCATTATTATATCATATTCTAAATGAGCTTGAAATAAAAGATACTCAAAAGTATGTTTCTTACCTTTAATAACCTTCACATCGACATCGAAAATGGTGGTAGATTGAATACAAACGGGGTGACTTTACTTTTCCAATAGTCAACTTCCCATTCAGCAGTAGCAATATTCCAGCAGCACCAACATATGGGGTTTACATTTCGCAACTTATTCGGTAATCTATGGCTTGTACCATGTACAGTGATATTCTGAACAGATCTCAGCTGCTGAGACTAAGAGTGATGTAACAAGTCTGCAGAAGCCGTATTCATAAGAAGGACAGTAAGCACAATGGCCAAAAGAAAAAGGACAAAGGAGCAAACAACGATCTACAAAACATACACAGAAAACAAAAGACCGTGCAACACGAACCCCAATAAAAACCGGGGGTTTACTGCTTACATTTACCTTACCCCTCTCATCTTAAGGAGTTAAAATACAATTGCAATAACCACAAGGTAATGTCTTGCATATCTTTATAAAAAGACTTACAGAGAACATTAACATACACTGTATCAATACCATTTTGACCAATATTATTTGATCCCTCACATCTGTAAACACCAGCATCAGTTCTGTAGATTTTACTGAATGACAAGTTAGATAGCATTCCTATTGACGCTGTAGAATTGTCTTTGTACCATGAAAACGATCCAACTGTCGGATTTCCGTCCTGGGCTGCACATGATAATTCTAGTGTGGTATTTTCTACTATACGAAGAGGATCCGAATTCCTTATTCTTACTGTTGGAGAATCTTGAATAAAAATGAAGGCATAAAAATGTATTTTCTACTATACGATCCGAATTCGTTATTCTTACTGTTGGAGAGTCTTGAGCAATAAAGAAACCACAAAAATGAAAAATAGACAATAAATAGACAAACCTCTTCTAATACTCATGACTAATTGATATTAAATCTGTTACAAGTATCAGTTATGATGCCTCCCAAAGAGTAATAGCGAGTATTAATATCCCGACAATGGACGTACATGTACTAGTATATTCTGTTTACACAGCAATGTCGGGTATGGAAAAATTGTTACATTTGCAAACAGAAAGGCAAATACATCGGACATTTTGGTTACGTTTCTTATCGGGTGTCTACATTGCGGTACGTGTTAGACCAGTATCTATTGTGCTTAGTTCTAAATAAGACACGGAGTACCAGGGTACTTCATACATCAGACGTATCAAGCAAAGGTTTATACACGCCTTTAAATTGTCAGTAAATGCATTGACTGCAATATGTGATAAGCAAATACATGCAAAATAAAGAACGTACTTTAAGCAAGCTAACTACAAGATATAAAACCACTAATTCCTTTCTTTAAGGTTTTCTACTAAATTTGAGTTTATTCGGGTCTTCCTGACCATTTTATCCTAAGTTTAACCTTTCCAATACCATATATTTTCTGAAACGTACATGATTCCTCTACGTTCTGTCAAAATATCATGGAATGTTTAAAATCTTGCAGTGAAATGTCATGGTCTGGGATATCATCTACTCTAAAAATAGCAAAGTAATTCCCGGAATTTCAGTATGCATAGGTTATGCATCAAGACCTCCATAAAGGATTGAAATACAACCAAATTTGGGCTCAAGATAATCCATATACATTGACCGTCAATTACCGATTTTAGTTATGCCATTACATTTAATATTTTCCAAAACACAACAAAGCGAAATGACTTTTTTCTTTAAAAGGGACTACTTTTGTATATGTTCTAAGCTCTGATTGGTGAACTAGTAGTTTGCCAACTACAACATGCATGTACCACAGTTACTTTTGTCTGTCAACGATTTCAACAGTTTTATCTTCCCCAAAGTGATTAGCCATCAGTAACCTACACTCGTGATTCCCAATTAACACAATCATATACTTACAGTATACAGATAAGGTATGTTGTTGTGTCTTGTCATTAGTCCAAAGAATGTGTTTTCCTGTACATGTACATATTTGTCCATTGTTGTCTTTTGAAGTTACAAGCTCTACACTAGAGGTCGTTTCTGAAGGAGACGGACTTCCTGTTGGAGTTATTGGAGTGGCTCCATCACATGACCACGTGATTGCAGCTAAAGGATTTCCTCCTTGAATGACGCATTTCAGGGTTACTTTATTGCCTTCATTGATTGGTCCATTTGGTGTCTGTGTGATTGTCGGTAATGTGGTTGGTGCATCTAAAGACAAAATGAAATTCACATTGTGATAAATGTGCAGAATTTTCAGGAACATATTCTGCACGAATTGCATCAATTGGTAAGTACATATTGTCAATATATGATTTGAGAACAGATTTACATGTAGCTCATATGTTTGTTGGTATAAGGGACCTGTTACCATCAAAGATTAAACTCTCTTTTCATAATTCATAATAAAAGAAAATATAAACCAGACAGCTGCTTCAACATTTTCAATTTGATACTCATTTTTTATATTCAGAAATACATAGGATGATATAACGTTATGATTGAACGGATTAACAACATCTTATTAATAGAATCAAGATGACAAGTTATTATTCGTTTGTTGATATTGATGACCTTCGCCGTTTAATCTTTCTTTTCATAAATATGTATCATGATTGGTATAAAACATAAAACATTTGTCAATGAGTATAACATAATTTGTATTTACCTTACTTCATGTTTTAGTTAACTGATTGATTAATTGATTGGTTGATTGATTGATTAACGCCAAGCGTCCAGTGAGTAGTATTTCGGAGATATTCAGGAAGAGAACAAGTGCAATAATATATAAAAACTACACAGAAATGAGGGAATGAATGGGTCAACCTGGACAACCACATTTTGACTGCCACTGAAAAGAACGAAGAGTTTGGTAGGAACAAAACATTTATGCTTTAAAAAAAATCTACTCTTGTTTGCATTACTCGTGTTTTAAATGCCAATAAAGGAGATGTGGCTTTCGTGGTTAATATACAATAATATTAATTAATGAAATGACTTACATTGTACATTTATACGACTCTGCCTTCCGGATCTGGCTCCTGTATTGTAACCTACTCTACATTCTATTGTTTTCTCATTGTACTCGTCAGTTACGTTGTTAATGGTGAGATAAAACTTCCTGGAAGTATCATCACAATATGTTGTGTAACGTCCTAATGAATGAGCTGCAAAATCTATGCATTTTCCGTCTTGAACAAAAAACAATGCGATATTTACAGGTCCGTAGTTATATGATACTGTTCTCCAGTTAGAATCAACGCTACAATTGAATGTCTGCCTCTCGTATCTGGATATATTAATTGTCGGGTACGGCTCTAATGTTAAGCACCAAATTGCTTGAAAAAAATAAATGACGAGATCAAACTAGACTTTGAAAATAATTGAAGATAGATGCCCGGATGTAGTGGTTATTGACAGAAGTAAAAAAGAGTATCGCTTAACTGCAGGCTAGGGGTCATTTCACATTCATTTGAGGGTATGAGTTTTGTTCACTGTTGAAGACCCTGCTGTGACTGTGGACTGTGAAATGCAGAACAGCAATAAAAACACTGTTCCTTTACTTTAACTTCCTTTCAAGTGTAATGTTGGATAGTCTCTCATGTTCATTTACATCCATATCTTTTCTTATTAATATTACATATAGGTGGTATATGATTATCAACAAAATATAAGCCTAGGTTGACTGCTAAATAATCTGTGACAAGTATAACACCCATTTGTTCAGATTTCTGGACAATTCCACGACTTTTAGTGGGGTTCGTGTTACTCGATCTTTAGCTTTATATGTATGTTTTGTTGATCGTTGTCTGTTCTTCGATATACGTATTATGGTATCTTCAGACTCTTCTTCCTACTAATAATCAAGACATATTAATGGAATGTTTAGATCCCATTAACTAGTATAACCTCGCCATATTTTTGTGCCTGTCTCAAGCCATGGCCTGGATTTCCAACGTTATATGTCGCGCCTTTTTCTATGTTCTATGATTTAAGGTTGTAGGCTATTGTTCGTGTTGTTGATATTTGTGTAATTTTTTACCATCAATTTTTAAACCTTCTTTTCATAATGAAAAATCCAATAAGTATTAATAAGGTTTAGGTTTATGGTTTATGGTGTTTAACGCCACATTCAACAATATTTCAGTTATATCGTGGCGGTCAGTTTTATTGATGGATGAAACCGGTTTACCCTTAGAAACCCACCGACCTGTCTCAACTCACTGACAAACTTTATCACATAATGTTGTATGAGTAAACCTCGCCATGAACAGGGTTCGAACTCACAAATTTAGTGGTGATAATCACTGATTGCACAGGTAGTTGTAAATCCAAATACAATACGATCACGATCACGATACCACGACACTTATCAATAAACTTAATTACTACATATCAAGTAGTGGAGATAAATTCAGGTACTTCTACTTCTACCAAACCCTGTCCACTTTCAACAAGTTGAAGATTATATCAGAGGCTGCACACGAAAGGTCAAAGGTAATATAATATAGAATGTTTATTGATATGTGAAAAAAAACATTTTGAAGACACATAAAGGTGTAGTCAATATACTCAAAACTTTCAAATATAATTGTGCTATTAAATTCTTTATTTCATCCTACCAATAGCAATTAAATGTAATCATGAAATTTTAAATGATTCATGTATTTGTGTGTTAGGGGTATCGATTTTGCATCTTTCTACAAAATCGATATTTGGAATTGTTCCGACAGTGTGGTATTTTTCTTGGTTTTTCATTTTTATTAATCAGATATATTTATTATTGTAATTTACAGTTCCTAAATCATGTAATTATCATCAAAACTAATGTGGTCCAGCTTTAGCCATAGATGATCTTAACTGATGTTGGCCATTTTTATTTAAGCCCTTTGGTTTTATTACTCCAAAATATATATATTTTTAATTATTTTGCTTTCGAATCTTTCGATTTTGAGCGTACCTGGTGAAGGTTATTCCAGGAACTTGCCGTGCGCACTAAATTTGATATCTACGTTTTTATTTATATGACAGGTTATATTCCTTTTTTTTTGTTGACTTAAATATGCAGCAGCTATAAGTTACCAGAGACACAGTGTCGGCCATTAGCCAATTGGGCCCCGCCCTGGAGTGATCTACGCTCGGCTTTTCAAGTGCAATCAACAGGTTTTACAGAGAACAGCATTGGGCTCCGCACCTCATAATGCCGGCACTGTAGGGACAGTCAAAATGTATATAAATATATTTACTTACATTTAATACAAACACAAAATAATAAAATTTCCTTTACCATTTTGAACCAGGAAGTTTACAATTGTGTGATGCACTGATGATAGTAAGAATACATATATAATTAAACATTAAAGTTTAAATATTTGAAGTTTATTTTTGGACCAAGACACGTATGTATATGTATTACTTATGGTAAATATTTAAGATATACTGAATTATAAGACATCGAGTGATAAACGACCAGTCTCTGATTCAACAAGTGCAAAAACACACAGAAATATTATTAATATCGACACACCATTTCACTATGAGGGAATGTTTGGCTCCATGTATATTGATAAAGTTATTTTAAGATGTTAGTGTTAATATTAAACCGGTGTATATTGAAATGTGTTCCCAGTTGGAAATTTGTCCTGTAGTTATTTTTGTTCTGTGTAGTGTTTTGTAAATTAATGTTTGTCCTTTTTCTCTTAGCCATTGCGTTATGAAAAAAATTGAATATACGAAAGAGTCGTCAGAAGTCGTAAATAGAAGGACAGAAAATACAATGGCCAAAAGGACATGCAACGATCTACAAAAACACAGAAAACTAAAGGTCAAGCAACGATCTACAAAAACACAGAAAACTAAAGGTCAAGCAACGATCTACAAAAACACAGAAAATCAAAGGTCGAGCAACGATCTACAAAAACACAGAAAACTAAAGGTCAAGCAACGATCTACAAAAACACAGAAAATCAAAGGTCGAGCAACGATCTACAAAAAACATAGAAAATCAAAGGTCGAGCAACGATCTACAAAAACACAGAACATCAAAGGTCGAGCAACGATCTACAAAAACACAGAAAATCAAAGGTCGAGCAACGATCTACTAAAACACAGAAAATCAAAGGTCGAGCAACGATCTACAAAAACACAGAAAATCAAAGGTCGAGCAACGATCTACAAAAACACAGAAAATCAGAGGTCGAGCAACGATCTACAAAAACACAGAAAATCAAATGTCGAGCAACGATCTACAAAAACACAGAAAATCAAAGGTCGAGCAACGATCTACAAAAACACAGAAAATCAAAGGTCGAGCAACGATCTACAAAAACACAGAAAATCAAAGGTCGAGCAACGATCTACAAAAACACAGAAAACCAAAGGTCGAGCAACGATCTACAAAAACACAGAAAATCAAAGGTCGAGCAACGATCTACAAAAACACAGAAAATCAAAGGTCGAGCAACACAATTCCCACTATAACCAGGTATTACTCGTGTGCTCCGGAATAGCAAAGTCGAGCAACACGAATCCCACTAAGACCAGGTATAACTCGTGTGCTCTGGAATAGTAACCAGTTCCTGATCCACTAGTGGTGCATGTCGTATGACTGTTGTTGCAAACACTGAAATGTCATGAATGAGGAAAAGACCGGATTGTGATAACGACAAACGGAACACATGTGTCCTTCTTCGATTTACGGCTTCTGATAACCCCATTGATACCTTCAATTGTTTTTCTAGACATCAATCAATCCACCTATTCGATAAGAATCTAATGTCAAAGTATACCAGATTCATTTCATTTATCCATTTTATTACCTTAAAGGCATATTGTCTACGATTTTGTTGAAAAATTTTAACTGTCCATAATTGATTTATTTAAGCTATCATTAAACAGTTATGCTGCAAAAGATACGATTGATGTTCTCTTTTTTTTTGACAAAAAAGACACAAAACTATCGTTAACGGAATTATTGTCAGGGATGACAAAAATTCAAAGTGACAGTAACAGCGCCACCTATAAAAAACGGAAGTTCGGAACTCTCGGGGTTTTAGCTTTGAGGTAAGGAAAATACTGTTAAGATTCAAACACTTCAAATTGTCACGCTCGTTTAATGTTGTTTGAAGCTTAACGTTTCGTAGCGTATTCGCCAATAATTCGGTGTTTAATCTTCATTTTATGAAGGTAGGTACGGAAAACGACAATAATTTTGGGTATGAAAAATTATGGTTTTAGTAGACAATATGCCTTTAATGTTTTATTGGTGTTATTTGTTTCGTTGGGCATAGTGATGTCTTACAAATATATACGAGTAACACGGCGAATGTCTTATAAGGAAGGAACTACTTACCCTTCGTGAGCATCTGGGTTTACCCCGGTTTTTGGTAAGGGCCAGTGTTATGTGATATGTATATTTTGTTCTCGTCCTGTGTCCTATGTTCCCATTTTGCAAGTGTCCATTCTTGATATTGATTATCCCTTCAGTTTCTCTAACATTTATTCACTACATTCGAACCTGGTTAAGCAAGTCAGATAATGCTACTTCGATATTCGAGTAATCTAGATATCTGGGGGAAATTATATTACTACCTTTTACTAACAGACCATTTTGTTTATTCAAGCTATCTGGTCGACAAGAAACAACTTATATCATTTTGATGGGGTTAACGTTATCGTGATTAACGCCACATTCAACAATATTTCAGTATCGTGGCAGTCAGTTTTGTTTAAGGAGGGAACCACCAACCTGTCGCAATTCACTGACAAACGTTATCAACGTACACCCCGACATGAGCTGGATTCGAACTCACAACGATCAAATGTTGTGAAAATAGCAGGTTTTATGTTAGCAGTAACTGTTTTTGAACCTAATGTAAATGTAACATCAACAGAGTCAGGGTTAAGCTTTGTTACATTACCTCTCAAACCATTTACAAGCATGTCACTTAGGGTTTTCACATGCATTACTGGACAACTCAATTTTAGTCCTAGATTTTTTGGTGCCAGAATTGTGGTCAAATAGTGATGTGACCCTTCATCAGTAGATGTGTAAACTTTGAGTTCACCAGGTAAATTCTGTAGTTTATTGTGGTCAAACAAGTCAACATACAAATTTCTTGAGAATAGTTGTACCGATGATCGTTCATTCTGAAGAGGTCTATTCAATGACAACAAGAAGACAACGCTTTCATCCGATGGGTCACCTCTCTCCATTCATTTATGCATTGTATTAAATTTGTGTCACTTTGTCTATGAATAATATGTAGTTGTAGTTTATGTGGAAAACAGTCATCAAACCATGGCAATCTAAAGCAGTGATTACCAGGATCACTTAACAGTTCATTTGATACGGGGGGTAACTGATAAAAGTCCCCTACTAATATCACTTGTATGTCACCAAAGTAAGACTTGGAATTTCTTATATTTCTACAGACAAATTCTAGCTGATCTAGGATTTTAGTTCTGATCATGGATACCTCGTCAACAAATAATATATCTGTGCTTTCAATATTCTTTTTAACATTGACAAAACGTTCATCAGTTCTAATTAAATGAACCAACTCTTCATTCATGTGCCTACCGTCTTCTAAACCGGCTCACTTGTGAACGGTTTGTGCCCCCAACTTTCCATAGTGAGTAGCAGCCATGCCTGTGGAGCAAACAATTGTCACATGTTTTTGTTGTTTTCTTTTGTATTGTACAATATGCCTAACTAAATTGGACTTTCCACAACCCGCTTGGCCACTTATAACTAAATTATGACCATTATTTACAAGATGAAAGGCATTTTCTTGATCTTCGTCTAACATTTTGACTTTCCCGTATTTGTTTATACTAATTTTCGTAATTCTCTTACCTTCTCCTTTTACAGTGTGTCATTCGGATTCTCGTCATCGATCTGGTACCCATTGCTCCGGCATCCAGGATTGACCATACTGTTTATCTCCCTTTGTTCCCGACAACTATAGACGGCGTTGTAAAATTTAGTTCCGTTGATCGAGGTTCAAATGGATGTAGTCTTGTGTGAGAAATGACAAATTTATTGGACTTTTACACGTTTTACACGAAGGAAAGGACATTTTATGTAAAGCATAGATACTGGAGAAACGAATCTTGACGGGTCTTCGAAAGGTAGGTGTTTTATTATTTTAATTTGCAAGGGATTTCATGGCCGATGCCTCTTTGGAAAGTGTGTCAACTCCACGAAGTTCAGCGGAGCTAGTTACCTTCTAATATATTATATATTGATCGTGGCAGGGGCTGGAGAGTAAACTGTAGGAAATAGTGAGATTTCTCCGATGATATGAAATATTGAGATTCCTCTGATGACATAGCACAAGTTAATCACAAAAATACAAAAAGAAAAAGAAACAAACGGAGAACATTTTTTTCACGAAATGAGGGATCCTATCCCCGAGTACCTGTGTCACGTCATAGCATGTTTATTATACATTCACATTGAAAACACAAAATGATACATTTGAAAACGTGGTCTATGTAAAATTGCACTTAGGAACAACAACTCCTTACAAAGGCAGATAATCACCTGATAATTTGACTAAGCCTAACTTAGTGAGCACGGCACGTTTCTGAAATAACGTTTAATTTACTGTGTACAATCAAAGTAAAAAAATATTTGTCTCACGATAGGAATAATGTGACAACCAGGACTTCTATCTGATTGATAAATGACGTCTAACGATAAAACGTTTACAGTAAATACAGAACCGGAAGTATCTCTATCGCATATGCCATCGTCTGTCATTGTGTGTTTCGAACGAGTTGAATTATGATCTGGTCAGATCTACTACTATCCTGATTCCTAGCCAACCAGTCTTTACTGTTTCTCCTTAATGCTGCGTGCTTAGCGAAGAAACAACAGATACTAATTGCATAGTCGTTGGTTTGACCCGATCAGGGAATGAATCCACGATCTACCGCAGTGGCGGCAAGCACGCTAACCATTACACCATCGGTGTAATAGTGTGAGGATTGACATTGTACTCAGTTGTGGAAAAGCTCTTGCATGACCGCATTATTTCACTAAAAGGAGGATGCTTGTTTGTATTGAAGCTTCTCTACCACGTGAAGGGAGTGTGTGGTCATGTACGGTCATGTTAATGTGTGTTAGGGGTATCAATTTTTCATCTGTTTTTACGATGTTCCTACAGGGTACTATTTTTAGGTTTTCATTTTTTTGTAGACTCAAAATAGACTATTTGATTCCGAGAATGTGTTATTATTATTATTGTTTGGAAAAAGGAGGGGGAGATGGGATAACTACCTATGCAATCAGTGCTTGTCACCACAAACGTTGTGA
This sequence comes from Gigantidas platifrons, assembly GCA_002080005.1. Classification (NCBI taxonomy): domain Eukaryota; kingdom Metazoa; phylum Mollusca; class Bivalvia; order Mytilida; family Modiolidae; genus Gigantidas; species Gigantidas platifrons. The sequence continues at coordinate 210,747 of MJUT01016397.1, read as the reverse complement.
GTCCGAATACAACACTATGTGATAAAGTTTTACTGTGACTTACGACAGGTCGGTGGTCGTCTCTGGGTACTTCGGTTTCCTCCACAAATAAAATTGACCGCTACGATATAGCTGACATACTATTGAAAGTGGCGATAAACACAATAACCCGAACCCTGTTTTATTGTTTATTAATATTTTATGAAAACATCAATATTCTCTATTGGTCGCATTTTGATCGCGTCATACTGTTTTTTTTCCTAATCCACAGATGACACTAATATATGGATTGGCTTAAGTGACCTGCGCCATGATACATTCCGGTGGATTGTGGACGCTACGGAAATCTGGTTTAGAAATTTCCACACTAGGTTTGGTTAAAAAAAGAGACACAAAACATGTGTAGCGTATAATAACGGTCTGTTTCCTGAGTGGATTAATGGTTGGTGTAATTACAAAATCTACTTCATTTGTGAGGCAAACCAATGCAAGTATAATATAAATATAGTGTAAGAGCAAGACAAAGTTTAAAGGGAAAAAAGGGAGATAAGTGGTTAAGCAAAAGTTGTCACTTCGAAAATTTTGTTAACATTAAACGTTATGGAACATCTGTGTCACAAATGACCAACATATACTCTCCACAAAAGAAACGCAACATTTGAAAAATATAATTTACCTGAAATTTTCAACATAATTTTAAATACAGAAGTAACCATTACATTACACTGAAATTTGGCACTTGGTTGTTCAAAGTGCAAAGTTCATTACAATGCCAAAATATATCACATTAAAGTCCATAGCGTTCAGATGACGTCACTTCAAAGTCAATATATGTTGTACCCACCATTAGCCTGTAATACAGCACTGACAAATCAGCAACCGAAAATCTCTATATCCGGGTACTTCACCTGAGTAACCACAGAGACAGTCAGAAATGTCTCTGCGAAAACGGTTTACGCGCCAGATGTCCTTACTTTGGTACAGTATTGAGGCGTCGGAATCGACTTGCAAGGGTCCGATGGTGCAACAGAGTAAGGGGTTGGTACCTGCAAAGCTGGAGACGAGTCTGTTTCAGCGATGAATCAAGATTCTTGCTGAAGAAAAGAGATGGCCGTACACGTGTCTACAGACGCGGAATGAGAGGTTCGCAAGGAACTGCGTCCTTGAGGTCGACAATTGTGGCGGAGGAAGTGTGATGATGTGGAATCCCATATCCTACCCCGAAAAACCCAATTGGTGAACATCCACAGCAACATTAACGCCGTTCGATACAGAGATGAGGTTTCGACACCACACATGATACCCGCAATGAACCTCCGTAGGGAAGTTTTTCAGCACCACAACGCTCGGTCGCACACAGTTCGTTGTACTGTTGACGTTCTAGCCAACCAGAACGCAAAACTACTCCCATGGCCGTTTAAATCACTAGATTTGAACCCAATAGAACATTTGTGGATAACTTGGATCGACGCGTGCACAGTCGTCAACCAGCGCCGAAATCTCTGCAAGAACTGCAGCAAGAATTGGGGAGAATTCCGCAAAACTGTATTTGTCGATTGATCGAGTCTATGTCGAGACAGGTCCGTGCTGTGTTTCAGGCTAAAGGTGGACACAACAGATATTGACCGTGAAGTGACGTCATCTGAACGTTATGGACTTTAATGTGATCAATTTTGACATTCCAATAAACTTTAATGTCTGAACAACCAGTGTGCCAAATTTCAGTGTAATGTAATGCTTATTTCTGTATTTAAAATGATGTTGAAAATTTGAAATAAACTATATTTTTTTCACATGTTGCGTTTCTTTTTTTGGAGAGTATATATGTTCCGGTTGTAGTAATCACAATCTGGCCATTTCTTCATTAATGACAATTGTGACCGGGTTTGTAACAAGAGTAACATGACAGGTGCCACATGTAAAGCAGGAACTTCTTACCGTTCCGGAGCATCCAGATTTTAGTAAAGTTCCAGTTGTTAAATCTTTAGTTTTCTATGTAGTGTTTTGTAGATCATTGTTTCCCTTTTGTCATTTTCCGCCGTCGTGTTGTCTGTCTTTCTTCAATATACCACTTCTGATTACTCCATTAGTATCTTCAAACTTTTTTGAAGGGGCAATCAGAAGCCATATATAAAATCGTAGATATAAAATTTAGTGAACACCGTGCGTTTCTGAAATCAGCTTCATCAGGTACGAAAAAAGCAAAATAATTTGAATTTTGGGGAGCAATAAAGCAAAAGTCTAAACTGGTTATCCAGAATCAGCTACGGTCACCTATTGATTATGAGGAGAACATTATTTTATATATCAATCTATTATTTAGGAAGTGTAACTTGCATTAAACAAGTATCTAATAAACCATGTCAGCGCCGAAACGCTGGCTACTGGGCGGATGGTGCCCTCGGGGACTAATAGTCCCCAGACAAAGATATAGACCCAACGATAGTAATAAACCATGTCAGTGACAAAACGCTGGTTAATAGGCGGATGTTGCCTTCGGGGACTAATAGTCCCTCAGCAGAGATATAGACCCAATGATAGTAATAACGAAGGGGATAAAACTAAGATAACCGAAGATATCTAATTTAATGTGCACGACGAGTTTCTGGAATAACCATCATCAGGTACGACGAGTTTCTGGAATAACCTTCATCAGGTACGAGTTTCTGGAATAACCTTCACCAGGTACGACGAGTTTCTGGAATAACCTTCATCAGGTACGACGAGTTTCTGGAATAACCTTCATCAGGTACGACGAGTTTCTGGAATAACCTTCATCAGGTACAACGAGTTTCTGGAATAACCTTCATCAGGTACGACGAGCTTCTGGAATAACCTTCATCAGGTACAACGAGCTTCTGGAATAACCTTCATCAGGTACGACGAGTTTCTGGAATAACCTTCATCAGGTACGACGAGTTTCTGGAATAACCTTCATCAGGTACGACGAGTTTCTGGAATGACCTTCATCAGGAACGACGAGCTTCTGGAATAACCTTCATCAGGTACGATTAGAAAATATCTTTTTAATCTTTGGGATCAATATACCAAAGGCCTAAACAAAATAGCCAAAATCGTCTAAAAGAGATGTATGAGGAATAACAATGACCAAAAGACTGATTAGCACTGATTATGTTCGTATGGAGCGACATGTCTACCTGTAGACTATTGTGGCAGTGACTATTATAAAAATAAAAAAAAATGTATAGAATATTTACAGTCTTAAACCTCATAGGAAACCCACCACATTGGTGTACCTGACATAAGCCAGAACCTCGAATTTCATTATGCATGCTTCGTGTTTTTTTTTTGTTTTTTTTTTTGTTTTGTTTTTTTGTTTTTTTTGGTTTAAATATTTGTTTGTTTGTTTGTTTTTGTATATGTTCAATCATTTGAGTTGAAAGGTAATTTTGTATATATTGTTGATAATCATAATACTGTCTTTTTTATATAATTGTTCTCACTATCATTGGCGAGATTGTTTACCACCACTTTCTTATCATGATTTCACAATGTGTTGTAACATCTCATATTCATGATATTTACGTTTTTTTAAAATTCTTTCTAGGCTTTTAAAATGACAGTACTGGAAGCGATATCTTGAAACATTTCCTTCACAGCAAAACAGTAAAGTACCATATGGACATCGGTAAAAAGTTGTGATCGTATGGTAGTTGGATTTACAATTATCTGTGCGATCAGTGCCTATCACCACTAACTTTGTGCGTTCGAATCCAGCTCATGGCTAGGTGTTCTCGTTTTTCAGTGACCTGCGGCAGGTCGGTGGTTTTTTTCCGGGTACTCCGGTTTTCTTCACAAATAAAACTGACCGCCACGATATAATTGAAATATTGTTGAAAGTGGTGTTAAACACCATAATCCTAACGTCAGTAACAAGAGTTTGAAGATACGAAAGGGGCAACCACAATCCGTAAATACTTCAAAATTACTTTTTCCATCATTTGTCATTTTCAATTAAACAATATAAAGTTTATGTTATTATTTCAGTTTTCTGTGTTGTCGTGTGTGTGCATGTGGTATTTTTTGTTTGTTTTTTTTGTTTTGTGTTTTTGTTTGTTCGTTCGTTTTTTTTTGCCTGTTTTTGCTTTTTTTTTTTTTTTTTNTTTTCCTTCATTTTTCTTTTTCTTTGTCTTCGTCCTCTGTCTTGTTTATTTAGGAAGCCAATCAAATTACAGCAAAACGACAAATCTTCACTATTTTATACATGTTTATTTGATAATATTTCTTGAAAGAAGTATTTCTGTAATTGTAAGGTTAAATAACATTTTATTGACATGTCATATATACATAATAATATAAAAATCATATAGAGTCTATTTGTTGTAATAAATACTGATAACAACGTAGAGATCTAATTTAGTCCACACAATGAATTTTTGGAATAACTTTCATCATGCAGCTCAAAAGATTGGTAAACCAAATAATTTGTTAAAAATTTGTTGTCATAGTCTCAAAACTCATATTGTAACCATATATTTAACAAATAGTTCATGGCACTAAGGGCCATATGGCAGTTTATGGACCGGGATGTCACCCACAAAATATTATATGGACCGAAGCGAAGCTGAGGTCCATATACTATTTTGAGGGTGACCGACCGGTCCATAAACTGCCATTTGGCCCGAAGTACCATGAACTATTTGTTATATTATACTCAATACATGCAAATCTGTCAGACGACATGCTTTTGTTACTGTATATCTAAGACAAAAAACGAGTTCTGACAAAATCCGGAAGAAAACATTATATTAATCGGGCCAGATCCATATACTGAAATATTGACCGGTCCATATACGAAAATATTGACCGGTTGCACTAACAAAGACATATAGGGAAAATAAAAACGTAAAGTATAATATTAGTAATTAAATAGTCCTCCAGATTAACATAGATATCTTGTTGTTCTACTTCTTCTTAACATCTGAAATAGTACATGACATCTTACATGATAAATAATTTATTGTTTTCTTCTTAGTGGGGTTCGTGTTACTCGATCTTTAGTTTTATGTATATGTTTTGTAGATCGTTGTTTGTCCTTTTGTACTTTTTCGTTTGGCCATTGTGTTGTCTGTTCTCCTTCGATATACGGATTCTGATTAACCCCTTTGGTATCTTCAAACTCTTTTTACACGATAAATAATTCATTGTTTTCTTTTCTTTGATGACTATTAATTAATGCTAAATCAAAAAATGAGGAATTCTATCGGTACGAATTTACATTTCTGCAATAAGAAATAATGTTCTACAGTATGGAAGAGTTATTTGCAATGGTAAGGGTTATGGTGTTTAACGCCACTTTCAACAATATTTCAATCATACACCCGGAGAAAACCATCGAACTGTCTGAAGTGACTGACACACTTTATGGCATTACATCTCGCCATGAGCACGATACGAACACAAATTTAGTGGAAATATGCACTGATTACACAGGTAATAGTAAATCCAACTACCACACAACCACGACGGCCACTTGTGATATTTAGATATTTACATAGTTGTATACTATCTAATATTAAAATGATGATTGAGGCCATCAGTTCTCTTTAATAGAACTTATATATATTATGTACATGACAACTCACACGTGGAAAGCACTTTTACGACCGCAC
>MJUT01016397.1:181525-201433 GCA_002080005.1 Gigantidas platifrons | reverse complement strand
AAAACAAAAATTAAGAACTTGCAATAAAGGAATGATCTGACCGTATTACAAATGAGAATGTGGTGTTAGTTCTAACACATACTGAGGCTTTGTGATATTCTTGTAAGGACCGATTATAAGAAAGGTTTGAAGATACTAAAGGGGAAATTAGAAGCCGTGAATTAGCGGAGGACATACAACACAACGGCCAACTGAAAAAGGACAAATTAACAACCAATGATGTACAAAACACTACACAGAAAACTAAAGATCGAACCCCACTAAAAACCGGGTGTAAACACATGATCTTTGAGAGGTTTAGCAGTTCCTGCTTCACATGTGGCATCCGTCCTGGTACTGTTAAATTAACTCAGTTGAATAATAATATTGAAATACAGATATTTTCGAATAATTCTGCATTGCCATTTTAGGGATGATTTTTGAATGATCAAACCCGTTGCTGTGCTTCGTCTATTACATGCATTTAAGGATATCAATGACAGACTACACTGTTAATGAATTTTACACACCGAATTCAGAACTTCATTATCTTTGAAAACAAGTTTAGTTTGAAGATATCAAAAGGGTAATATGAAGCCGTAATTCCCAAACCGAAAAAGAGCACTTAATTCAATGGCCAAATCATAAAAGACAATGATCTACAAAGCGCTACACTGTATTCTAAAGCTTGAATAACACGAACCCCTCTGAACATCGGGTGTAAACATAGATTCTCCAGAAGGGTATACTATTTCAAGAACACATGGATTTTATATTACAAAATATACTACTGACTTCAGAATATAATAAAGTTAAGTACCTGCACCTGCCGGTTGACTAAGTACGTCATAGGCATGTGGTTCCTCAGGTTTATAATTTTTGAATTCTGCATAGTTCTCTGATCTGACAATTAAAATTGGATTATTTTAAATAACAAATTATTCCTCTATTAATTGATATTTTCCAGTTTGTTTATTTGACCACTTAAGCAAGCAATGTAATTAATTGAAACTAAGATCTATCTCTGTGTGGTATATGTAACAATAGCTGATTTTGGCTATCCTGTTCAGGCCAATTTGTTTACCTGCTCTCAAACACCATTTAATTATTTTATTTTCCAATCGTTCGGGGGCGTCGTGCTCGTAATCACATGGCAACTCCTATTTAGCAATAACTTGCTTGAAGTGGTCTATTGCAAGACAGAATATCTCCATTTTTCGTTGTGGCAATAAAATCATCTATTCTATAGGTCATATATATTACTTATTGTTTATAAGCCAGGGGCCGTCGTAGTTGGATTTGTAACAACCGGTGCAATCAATGTTTATCACCACTAAAGTTATGAGTTTGAATCCTCCTCATGGCGAGGTTTACTCGATAAAACATTTTGTGATGAAGTTTTGTCAGTGACTTGCGGAAGGTCAGTGGTTTTCTCCAGGAACTCCAGTTTCCTCCACCAATAAAACTGACCACCTCCGATATAACTGAAATATTGTTGAACGTGACATTAAACATCATAAACAAACAAAACGAACATTATGATATAAAAGTTTGTCAGTCATTTGAGTAGGTATGTTGTTTTCTCCGGGTACCCCGGTTTCCTCCATCAATAAAACTGCCCCCCCCCCACGTATCGTTATAAAAGGCGTCAAACACAATAACCTAACCCTTTATTCCCAATATATGTAATATATTATAAAGATAAATACCTATTTGACTGCTCTTTCTTTTGTCGAAATCCTATAAATTTTCAAAATGAAAACAATTTACATTTTTTAAATATGTATATTAGGAACTGAAAAGCTACTTCACGAAACCCGAAATTTCGACATATCGAAACTTAACATAAGAGGAGTAAATCAAGTTGAACAGCGCTAATCTCAAATCGGGACTTCAAACAAATGTCGACCTAACAGACATTTCGAGTAAACCGAGTTTGAAATAACTACAGTCAACTGTATTTAAAACAACACAATTGATAATTCAAAGTGGCATTAACCACCGTAACCCTAACCTGGAATGTTAATTTTGCGTGACACGACGGGTGCGAACAGTGAAGAACGAACTGTTTACTCTTCTTGAGTATACGAGTTCACCGCTTGTTTTAGTGAGATTTGTGACTTTCATACAAATGCTTAGTAGCTAAATCATATTCTGTGATTTTAATATTAGATGCTTTTTATGTAATATATTATTCATTGAAACATCAATACTAACGGACCGCATTTAAGGTGTAATGGTTAGCGTGCTCGCCTCTAGTGCGGGAGATCTTGGGTTCGAGCCTCGATCGCTCAAACCAAAGATTATTAAATTGGCATTGGTTGGTTCTCCACTAAACAGATATCATTAAGGAGAAAGAGCAAAGACTAATTTGTTCCGAATCAGGATAATGTGTATGAGAGGGACGACATGTCTATCCGCGGACCGTTGTTTCAGTGAGCTAGCACTATAAAAAATCCAACAAAGCGTGTTGGTCTAGTACAAAGCGGAGACTATCATCATCATCATCATCATCATCATCATCATCATCAATTAACTTGTTCTCGCCATGCTATAGGTGAAAAATGCTTAGTTGGCGTTAAATAATAATCACCCACTGATTCACTCAATACTTACGAAAATAAATAATAAATGTGACCGCAAACATTGCTATTAGTAAGCCAATTACTAACGACGATATTCCCGCTACAAACAGACCATTTCCTTCCGGTAGATTCGATATACATGTACCTATAAATAATATAAAACAAGGTGTTACATTCAATTAAATTACACAGTGAATTCTTAAAATTCAAGTACATAGTATTATGATAGTCTGTTTCGTATAATAACATGTTTATGATATTTATCATCCATTTATGTGATAAAGTTTGTCAGTGACTTTCGACAGGTCAGTGGTTTTTTTCGGGTACCTCTGTTTCCTCCACCAATAAAACTGACAGTCTCGATATAACTGAAATATTGTTGAAAGTGGCGTTAAATGTCATAACCCCTAACCCTAACCCATTTAAAGCTTAAGTATAGTAATGGTACTAGTATTACCTTAAATACATATATATTCCCCTTCTGGTAATAGTGGTTTATCAAATTTCTCAAATGTCTCCTTCTGGTAACAGTGGATTGCTAAAATTCCCAAATTTCTCCTTCTGGTAATAGTGGATTGCCAAAATTCTAAAATTTTGAAACTAAAGCTTTTAGCAAGAGCTATAAACTTGAGAAATTTAGCTATCGAGATGTATGCTATACACATCATAGCACAATTTATACAACTATATTATATTTTCAAAGACGAACCTCTACTTAAATATACATACTTGCATCTGTAGTGCAATTCACGGTTGTTGAGCTGGAATTTCCTACTTCATTTCGACTGATAACTAGAAAATTGTACGTAGTTTTCGGTAATAAATATTCGATTGTGTACCGGAAGTTATCCTTAGAACCAAAACTAGTATCAGAGATGCTTGGCGATAACATTGTTTGTATTGGTTGTTGTATATTCCAGTACTGTACAGAAACAATCTGTTGTGATCCCCTGTTAGACTCATAATTCCACAATACAGTCGCAGATGTTGATTTACATACAACGAAGACAACGGTAGGTGCTGTGTTTTGATCTGTAAGATATTAATGAAGGAATTACATTGAATAACACTTGTCTTTGAATGAAAAGACAGACAGTCAAGGGTAGATATTGTAGCAGTCATCGAAATGAAAATTTGAATCATATCCTTGCATTTACTTTTGCATAGTTCTGAAAAAATTGACTGTTCCGAACAAAGTTTTACTGGTCTTGAATCAGAGGACCGGTGCTCATCGTGAGGACTGGTTTAGAGTGATTTGTCAGTCCTTCTTTGATTTACGCCTTTAGATTACCATTTTGATGAACCTTAGTTTTAATAATAATAATTACAATTCTTGTTTCTAAATGTCTAAAGAATGGAGCACCTTTATATTTAAAGAATAAAACCCCATACCTGTCTGATACAAATCATTACACTCTCAGAAATGTTGCTTGTGAAAAGTTACAAATCCCAAAGGCAAAAACTGAGCTTTTTAAGAATACTTTTACATACTCTGGACTAAAGCTATAGAATGAACTTACGTTTTTAATACGCTAAGATTTTTCTCAATATGCATTTAAAGCAAAAGTTAAAAGTCTCATTTTAGATGATGATCCACCATAAGTTATCCATTACTAGTATATATTAACAAAATCGTTTTGTATATATTTACTACAATGTTTTGGTTCTTCTGTATAACTTTTTATATAGACCGTATTTTACAATGTATGTTTTGATATATCAGATAAGATTAGTTATTCACTAACAGTGTAACCCTCTATAAATAAAGAATTCATTATTATCATTATTATTATATCATATTCTAAATGAGTTTGAAATAAAGGATTCTAAAAAACATCGTAAATGGTGGTAGATTGAATACAAACTTTTACTTTTACTTTTCCAATTGTCAACTTCCCATTCAGCAGTAGCAATATTCCAGCAGCACCAACATATGGGGTTTACATTTCGCAATTTATTCCGTAATCTATGGCTTGTACCATGTACAGTGATTTTCTGAACAGATCTCAGCTGCTGAAGCTAACAGTGTTGTAACAGGTCTACAGAAGCCGTATTCATAAGGACATGCAACACAATGGCCAAAAGAAAACGGACAAAGGGACAAACAACGATCTACAAAAATGCACAGAAAACAAAAGATCGAGCAACACGAACCCCAATAATGTCCGGGGGTTTACTGTTTACATTTACCTTATACCTCACTCATTTTAAGGAGTTACAATACAATTGCAATAACGACAAGGTTATGTCTTGCATATCTTTACAAAATGACTTACAGAGAACTTTAACATACACTGTATCAATACCATTTTGACCAATATTATTTGATCCCTCACATCTGTAAACACCAGCATCAGTTCTGTAGATCTTACTGAATGACAAGTTAGATAGCATTCCTATTGATGCTGTAGAATTATCTTTGTACCATGAAAACGATGCAACCGTTGGATTTCCATCCTGGGCTGCACAGATTAATTCCAGAGTGGTATTTTCTACTATACGAAGAGGATCCGAGTTCCTTATTCTTACTGTTGGAGAATCTTGAATAAAAATGAAGGCATAAAAATATATTTTCTACTGTACGAAGAGGGTCCGAATTCGTTATTCTTACTGGACCCCACTGGAAATAAACTTAACAGCTTTAATGGGTTATCCTAGGTGCTAGGCAATCTGGATCCATTATTTTAAACTCAGTACTATCTAACACACTTTATTAAGAGTTATACTTGGTTTTATTATTTTAACTGTTGTGAATCAGTCTCAAATACCATGTATTTATGCTATATATACCGGTATATATATTCAAATGTCATCTGTGTAGTATGCTTGGCTTAATACAATACTGTTGGATTTTATGCCTTTTAACTGAATACATATTATTATTATTATTATTATTACTGTAAAGATAAGGCACAACAATGAACATTAGACAATAAGTAGACAAACCTACTCTAATGCTCATGACTAATTGATTAATTGATATTAAATCTGTTAGAAGTATCAGTTGTCACCCCCCCCNCCCGCACCACCAAGAGTAAGGCGAGTACAAATATCCCGACAATGTACGTACTAGTATATTCTGTTTACACAGCAATGTCGGGTATGCAGACATTTTTATATTTGCAAACAGAAAGGCAAAAACATCGAGAATTTCTGTTACATTTCTTCTAGGGTGTCTACATCGCGGTTCCTGTTTAACCAGTATCTATTGTGTTTAACTTTAAATAGGACGTGAAGTACCAGGGTGCTTCATACGTCAAGTAGATGTGTAAAACAAAAGTGTATACACACCTTTAAATGGTCAGTAAATGCATTGACTGCAATATGTGATAAACAAATATATGCAAAATAAAGAACGTACTTTAAGTAAGGTAACTACAATGTGTAAAACCACTAATTCTTTCCTTTAAAGTTTCCTACTAAATATGTGTTTTTTCGAGTCTACCTGACCTTTTTATCCTTTCCAACATCATATATTTTCTGAACCGTACATGATTCCTCTACGTTCTGTCAAAATATCAAGGGATGTCATGCTCTGGGATATCATCTATTCTAAAAATAGCAAGATAATTCCCGGAATTTCAGTATGTATAGGTCATGCATCAAGACCTCCATAAAGGATTAAAATACAACCACATTTGGACTCAAGATAATCCTGATGCACTGACCTTCAATTAACAATATTAGTAACCTCATTAAATTTAATAGTTTTCAAAACACAACAAAGCGAAAGGGCTTTTATTTCTTTAAAAAGAACTACTTTTGTCATAAGCACTGATTGGTCAATTAGTAGTTTAACACCTGCAGTATGTACCACAGTTACTTTTGTCAACTCTTTGATTTTAACAGTGTTGTCTTTCCAAACGTTTTTAGCCATCAGTAACCTACATCCGGGATGCCCAATTAACATAATATATACTTACAATATACAGATAAGGTGTGTTGTTGTGTTTTCTCATTATTCCAAAGAATATGTTTTCCTGTACATGTACATGGTTGTTCATTGTTGTCCTTTGTAGTTACAAGCTCTACACTAGAGGTCGCATCTGAAGGAGATGGACTTCCTGTTGGAGTTATTTGAGTGGCTCCATCACATGACCACGTGATTGCAGCTAAAGGATTTCCTCCTTGAATGACGCATATCAGGGTTACTTTGTTGCCTTCATGGATTGGTCCATTTGGTGTCTGTGTGATTGTCGGTAATGTGGTCGGTGCATCTAAAGACCAAATAAAATTGATATTGCAATAAATGTGAATAATTTTAATGAACATATTCTCTATGGAGTGAGGAGAGATTTGAGTCCATAAAAATAGTTTAACTCCGCAATCTTTTATTGAAGTGCCCGTACAAAGCCATGAAAGTGAGAGGTCATGTATTTGTGTGTTATGTGTGTCGATGTTGTATCTTTTTCAGAGGCGTAGAAAGGGAAAATATATTGGTACTGCCATCTAGCGAATGGGGACCGAAGGTTGGCTATTGCTAGGGGGGTCTGGAGGCATGCCACCCAGAAAATTTGTGCAAAAATGAAGCAAATCTGTACATTCTGGAGGCTTTGGAGACCATATCACGTAGTATAAATTATGCTATATTATGTGCGTAGTTTTTGCTTCATGGTATTACCTAGCTATTCAATTGCCATCACAACAACACTGATATCTTAGTCTTTACTGCTGTTTTCATATTCATTTGGTATACACGCATTTGTCTGATAGACATTCATTTACATTACAATTTTCAATTGATTAATAACATTTCTTAATTATTTCTGTAACAGTTGTAACAGTTAGACATTGTACTTAGGAAGTATTCTATATGTTCAAATATGCAAACAATGTAAACAAATACATGTTTTATCAGGAACATTTATGTAACCAATAATAATGTCCATATGCAAACAGGATAACATTTTATTTGAATTTTCCGAAAATGCTCTGTCTGTGTTCAGTAAAAGCAGTCTTGGCAAACTTTTAACAAATCCATGTCATCAGTCATTTCCTTGTGAACATGCATCACCATTAAACTGTTCAGACGTGACTGGATCATAGTTGATCGTAAATATGCTTTAATCCTTCTCAATGCGCTGAATGATATTTCACTTGTTTGTTGCATTCGTCACAGGCATGACTAGAACAAGCATTACTACTTTGACAATCTCCTCTATCAAAATTCTTTCTCTCTTTGTCATTCCTCTGACAAATGTAACAATGTCTTTCAATGATGCTTATCATTACATTCAAATATTGTTGAGAATACCGTTAACTGATATCGGAGATTTTGCTCATGAAGGTCATCACTGTAGAAGTTTAAGACGTCTTTGATTTCATTTTCGTTACTCTTTTCCTCTTACTTTGTCTTGATAAAACCAATCACGCGTGGTGCAATGATCAAGATAACTTATGATCCAGATTCAGCATCAAAGCATGAACTAAGTGAACTTAGTCATAGATATAGTTTCGACAATATGCCGAGTCATCGTACCGCGTATGATAACAATTTAATGGAGTGTTCAAGATTATTTCCTCAGATTTTAAAACAAAATCCTTTTTATATTTATTTCAATAAAAACATTGTATATCTATTTTGATAAAAACTTGCTTTAAGTTTTGATACGGTTTTACCGTATCTGAGAAATTATTGGTACTGCCAAAGCAGTACCAATCGTACCTGTTGCTACGCCCATGTTTTTACGATATCGATATTTGATTTAGGAACTGTTCAGACAGTGAAGAATATTTTGTTTTTCATTACGTTGTTAAGTACATAATATACAATACATGAGTTTGAGGGTAGATTTAATTGTTCAGTTAGTTGATATTTGTGGGTTTGTTGACCATCAAAGCTTAAACTCTTTTTTCAGAATCCCGAAAAATCACAGGCGCTCTTGGCATGGAATTCCCCCTTTTTTATTTACTTTCTGTTCACATATTTATTTTAAATAAATTGTCTTTATTGTTTCATCTTTTTTTCCTTGTCGTCTTCGTGTCCATATATCCATACAAGCTTATGGTTATAGAAGATTAGATATACCGGACCTATACCATTACTACAGGACCAACATCAACAAACTGTTCCTAAAAATAGGAATTAAAAACCAGCCGCCTGCTTCAACATATTCAATTTGATACATATTCCTATGATAATTAACCTTATGATTAAATGAATTAACGCTATCTAACTAATAGAAGCAATGGGTATCACGAGTTCCGTGTTTGTAGGAGGGTTCGTGTTTTATTTCTGTTATTTGTGGTTGTTTGCGTATGGTGGTTTCCAACACGAATTGACTTTATGAGTAACATGGTGGATGTCTTATAAGAAGTAGGAACTGCCTATCCTTCGAGTGCACCTAGATTCACCCCAATGTTTTGGTCGGGTTATTGTTGCTCATCTGTGTTGTGTTTTGTTTGTCTTCGTCTTGTGTCTTGTGTTTCCAGTTTTGCCAGTGTCTTTGAATTGTCCATTCTTGGCTGACCCTGTGGTTTTCTCTAATCTTTATTTTTGATATAATTACTTACATTGTACATTTATAATACTTCGTAAAGACGAGCTTTCTCCTGTGCTGTAAACAACTCTGCATTGTATTGTTTTCCCATTGTAGTTGTCAGTAACATTGTTAATGGTGAGATAAAACATCCTGGAAGTATCATCACAATATGTTGTGTAACGTCCTAGCGAATGATCTGCAAAGTCTATGCATTTATCCTCTTTAACAGCAAACAATGCGATATTTTTAACCGGATAGTAATAAGCTACTGTTCTCCAGTAAGGATCAACACTACAGTTGAATGTCTGCCTCTCGTACCTGGTTACATTAATGGTCGGGTACGGCTCTAATGTTAAACACCAAATTGCTTAAAAAAATAATGATGCGATCAAACTAGATTTTGAAAATAAATGAAGATAGATGCCCGAATGTACTGGTCATCGACAGAAATACAGAGTGTCCCTCAAGTGCATGTTATGGGGTGTCTCACACTCATTCTAGGGTATGAGTTTTATTCATTGTTGAATACACTACTGTGACTGTGGACTGAAATAAAGAACAGCAGTAAAAGGGCTGTTCCTTTACTTTATTTTCTAAATAATGATGGATAGTCTCTCATGTTCATTTACATCCATATCTTTTCAACAAAATAAGCCTAGGTTGACTTGTAAATAATCTCTGACAAGTCTAACACCCATTTGTTTAGATTTCTGGACAATTTCCCACTAATAATAAAAAAATATGAATTTTTGTTGATATTGGTGGAATTTTTTTACCATCATTGTTTAAACATTCCTTTCATAACGATAAATCCAATAAGTATTAATAAGGTTTAGGTTTATGGTGTTTAACGCCACTTTCAACAATATTTCAATTATATCGTGAAGGCCAGTTTCATCAGTGGAGGAAAACGGGGTACATATCGCAAGTCACTGACAATTTTTATCACATAATGTTGTATGAGTACACCTCGCCATGAACGGGGTTCGAACTCACAACGTTAGTGGTGATAGGCACTGATTGCACAGATAGTTGTAAATCCAACTCCCATACGATTAAGACCACGACAATTATTAACAAGGGCAACGCAAAGCGTGGCGTATCCCCTCGCCTAAAATTTGACCCGGTGACCTTGACCGTTGACCTATGACCTTGAAAATCAATAGGATTCCAGATTCTCTTAAGGACTAAGTATGTACCAAGTTTGGTCACAATCCACTGAAGGATGTTGATTCTAGAATGTTCACAAGGATATTACGGAAGGACGGATGGACGGTAGCGTTACTATATCCCTTCGCAACTTCGTTGGCGAGGGGACAATAAACTTAATTACTGCATATCAAGTACTGGAGATAAAATCATGTACTTTTACTTCTACCAAATACTGACCGCCTTCAATATGTTGAAGAATATATCAAAGGTCGCATATGAAAGGTCAAAGGTAACATAATATAGAATGTTTATTGATATGTGAAAAAAAAAATATTTTGAAGACACGTAAAGGAGGAGTCAATATACTTAAAACTTTCAAATATAATTGTGCTATTCAATTCTTGATTTCATCCTACCAATAGCAATTAAATGTAATCATGAAACTTTAAATGATTCTTGTATTTGTGTGTTAGGGGTATCGATTTTGCCTCTTTTTGCGAAATTGATATTTTATTTTGGAATTGTTCCGACATTGTGGTATTGTGTTTGGTTTTTCATTTTTATTAATCAGATATATTTATTATTGTAATTTACAGTTCATAAATCATGTAATTATCATCAAAACTAATGTGGTCCAGCTTTAGCCATAGATGATCTTAGCTGATTTTGGCTATTTTTGTTTACGTCCTTTGGTTTTGCGTTTAATATCGTAGCAGCTAGCCTAGCTGCTAGGTAAAATAGCCAAGACATTATTCAACGATTAGCTAGGTAGCAGTGCTAGCAAATATGGCGCCAATCATATATAATAATTTCTTGGAACATTTGAGCTAATCGTATTTGTCTAGTTACCTTAATAAATTATCATCCGTATTAAAAGCGTTGGCACTTCCTTACGAAATTAAATTTAGTCTTAGCCGCCATCTTGGATTCAAAAGCTAGCAGACATTTTTTAAGCTAGCTAGAGCTATGTAGCGCCTAGGCTAGCTTTCCGTTCAATAGGATTTTCTACGTAGCTCAACCAAGCAGCTACGATGTTGAACGTAACCCGGATGAAGGTTATTCCAGTAATGTGTCGTGCGTACTCAATTTGATATCTACTTTTTTATTTATATGACGGGTTATATTCCTTATATGTTCAAGACAAACCGCGCAATTTTGTTGACTTAAATATACGGCAGTTATAAGTTACCAGAGACACAGTGTCGGCCATAAGCCAATTGGGTCCCGCCCTGGAGTTACTACTCGCGGCTGTTCAAGTACACACAACAACACACTACAGGTTTTAAAGAGAACAGCATTGGGCTCCGCACCTCATAATGCCGGCCCTGTTGGGACAGTCAAAATGTATATAAAAATATTTACTTACATTTAATACAAACACAAAATAATAAAACGTCCTTTTGCATTTTGAACCAGGAAGTTTACAAATGTGTGATGCATTGATGATAGTAAGAATAACAGAACAATAAAGTTTAAATATATGAAGTTTATTTTTGGCACCTATGTATGTGTATTACGCATGGTAAACATTTTTAAAAGATATACTGAATTATAAATAATCGGGTGATAGACGACCAGTCTCTGATTCATCAAGTACAAAAAAAAAACACACAGAAATATTATTAATATCGACGCACCACTTCAGTTCAAGGAGGTGTTTGTGTCCATTTACAAAGCTATTTTAAGATGTTAGTGGTAACATTAAACCGGTGTATATTGAAATATATTCCCAGTTGGAAATTGTTCTTGCAGTTATTTTTTTTTCTGTGTAGTGTTTTGTAAATTAATGTTTGTCCCTTTTCTTTTGTATTACGAAAAAAATTAAATATACGAAAAGAGTCAGAAAAAATAAATAGAAGAAGGACAAAAAATACAACGATCTACAAAAACACAGAAAACTAAAGGTCGAACAACGATCTACAAAAACACTGAAAACTAAAGGTCGAACAACGATCTACAAAAACACAGAAAACTAAAGGTCGAACAACGATCTACACAAACACAGAAAACTAAAGGTCGAACAACGATCTACAAAAACACAGAAAACTAAAGGTCGAACAATGATCTACAAAAACATAGAAAACTAAAGGTCGAGCAACGATCTACAAAAACACAGAAAACTAAAGGTCATACAACAATCTACAAAAACACAGAAAACTAAAGGTCATACAACCATCCACAAAAACACAGAAAACTAAAGGTAACAAAACGATCTACAAAACCACAGAAAACTAAAGGTTACAAAACGATCTACAAAAGCACAGAAAACTAAAGGTCGAACAACGATCTACAATAACACAGAAAACTAAAGGTCACAAAACGATCTACAAAAACACAGAAAACTAAAGGTCACAAAACGATCTACAAAAACACAGAAAACTAAAGGTCGAACAACGATCTACAAAAACACAGAAAACTAAAGGTCACAAAACGATCTAAAAAAACACAGAAAACTAAAGGTCACAAAACGATCTACAAAAACACAGAAAACTAAAGGTCATACAACGATCTACAAAAACACAGAAAACTAAAGGTCACAAGACGATGTACAAAAACACAGAAAACTAAAGGACACACAACGATCTACAAAAACACAAAAAACTAAAGGTCACACAACGATCTACAAAAACACAGAAACCTAAAGGTCGAGCAACGATCTACAAAAACACAGAAAACTAAAGGACACACAACGTCTACAAAAACACAGAAAACTAAAGGTCGAGCAACGATCTACAAAAACACATAAAACTAAAGAACACACAACGATCTACAAAAACACATAAAACTAAAGGTCGAGCAACGATCTACAAAAACACAGAAAACTAAAGGACACACAACGATCTACAAAAACACAGAAAACTAAAGGTCACACAACGATCTACAAAAACAAAGAAAACTAAAGGTTGAACAACGATCTACAAAAACTAAAGGTCGAGCAACGATCTACAAAAGCACAGAAAACTAAAGGTGATACAACGATCTACAAAAACACAGAAAACTAAAGGTCGGGCAACGATCTACAAAAACACAGAAAACTAAATGTCATACAACGATCTACAAAAACACAGAAAACTAAAGGTGATACAACGATCTACAAAAACACAGAAAACTAAAGGTCGAGCAACGATCTATAAAAACACAGAAAACTAAAGGTCGAACAACGATATACAAAAATACTGGAAACAAAAGGTCGAGCAACGATCTACAAAAACACAGAAAACTAAAGGTCATAAGACGATCTACGAAAACACAGAAAACTAAAGGTCGAGCAACGATCTACAAAAACACAGAAAACTAAAGGTCGAACAACGATCTACAAAAACACAGAAAACTAAAGGTCATAAAACGATCTACAAAAACACAGAAAACTAAAAATCTTACAGTAACTGTTTTTATTAAAGACGTAAAAGCGTAGAGATCTAAGTTAATCCACACAACGCGCATTTTAATAACTTTTATCAGGTACACTCAAAGTCACAATGTTGGAATGCCAGATAATGTTTAAATATTTTGTTGTATTTTCTCAAAACTCATATTGTAACATTGCTAATGATATACGTAGAACTCTCATCTTCCAGATTAACATAGAGATCTTGTTCCTTCTTCTACTTCTTCTTAACATCTGAAATAGTATATGACGTTCTTTATAACAATGTTGTTCGTCCGATTATATGTGAGAGTTAGCATTTTACTCACACGTGGAAAGCACTTTCACAACCGCACCATTTCACCAAGAGGGGTGGGGGGGGGAGGGGGTCTCATAAAACTAGTTTAACCCCGCCACTTCTTAGTGTCTGTACCAAACCAGGAAAGTGTCATGTATTTGTGTGTTAAAGTTATCGATTTTGTCTGTTTCTACAATTTTCCTACTTAATTTTTGAACTGTTCAGACAATGTAGTATTTTGGTTTTTCATTTTAATACGTTGGTTGTCCTTGATTACATCACGGAATGTTCCCCTTTTCTTACTTGCGTAGTGAGTGAGTGATTGTTGTTTAACGACAATCCAGCAATTTGTCAGCTATATCATGGCCAAAACAAGTTAATTTTCAATGAGATGATGATGAGGTCCGCTTTGTTCTAGACCAACATGCTGAATTGGATTTTTATAGTGCTAACTCAATGAAACAACAGTCCGCGAGTATGTTTCACTCCACTCGGACACATTATTCTGATTCCGAGCCAATCAGTCTTTGACCTTTGTCTTTAATGCTGCGTGCTTAGCAGAGAAGTAACAAATACCAATTTTATAGTCTTTGGTTTTACCCGACCGGGGCTCGAACCCACGATCTACCACACTTCGAGGCGAGCACGATAACCAGAGAAATGATACATGGAATATTTTTTGCTACTTTACTTAGTTTTATTATTTATTTTTTTTGCTTGCTTTGTTTTTTTTTAATCCGGATTATGAGTATTTGTACAGATGAAAGAATATGATATGATATTGTTGAGAACCTAACATCACGAATGTCAAGTGCCCCAAGAAAATACTTTTAATACCTTATCCTTAATGTAACCAGAAGTTGTTGTCATACAATCACCCCTTCCCCTTACTCCATTATAACTGTTTACTAGATTTTGATTTTGGTTAACACGATGGGTACCATCAGTGGAACAGGAACCGCTTACTCTTCTGGGGAATGTGAGCATTCCCGTGGTTTTAAGATGTTGTTCGTGTTGTAGTTTTGGTTTTCTGGGGGTAATGGTGTTTAACGCCACTTTCAGCAGTATTTTAGCTATATCGTGGTGGTTGCTTTTCTGTGTTCAGTATTTATTAAATGTGTTTGGTCACGGCTTTATGTTTTTTTGCCACAGCTTTGTAGTTTTTATTTATTCACATGACTTTTCATAACATCATGATATCCTCTTGTTTTACTAATAAAAACTTCACCTTTCGTTTGTGGGGCCGTCGTGGTTGTCATCGTATGGTAGTTGAATTTATAACTACCTGTGCAATCAATGCATATCACCACTAAAGTTATAAGTTCGAACCCAGTTAATGGTGATGTGTACTCGATGCAATTTTATGTGATATAGTTTATCAATGACTTGCGGCAGGTCTGTGAAGTATTGTTGAAAGTGGTGCTAAATACCATAAACCCAAGAATTACCCCCTGGTTTTACTTATAATAACTGTACCTTTTTATTCACATTTCGATAACTTCAATCTGCATTCATATTAGATTGGCAATTCTTCATAGGTGACAACACTATATTAAAATAAATCAAATCAAATGTGATATTACATGTGTTGTAACACGAATGCATTCTTTTCTTTGATCTTTTTATGATTTCTATACCAGAAAATGAGTAAAAGCTAAGAACTATGAAATAATACACACAGATACGAGATATTGTACACTTTAAATCTGAGCTGTAGCTTTATTACTCTCAGAGAGCCGTGTAATAATCAACGACCTAGATATGATATTGCAGCTTCACGATACAAATCATTTATACCATGGGTTTCCGAGATAAACGTTTAACAATCCCGCGTTTCGCGTTCGATTGTTTAACCGTTTCACTAGGAAAACTCTGGTATAAATATTACATATTTCTTTAGCTTAAATTTATATTGTACATCTTTACACTATGGAGTCAGAGTCCTCTATGGAATGCGCCTTCGCGTTTTAAGTGTACTGTGTGCCATTCATTTGTGAACACCCTTGACGACGGGACATTTAGTGTGGAAAGAATATTACTTTATTTTGTACTTAATTTCCAATTCTAGGTATCATCACTTATTATAGAATAATAAAAACGTAATTCTCAAATTTAGTGCGTACGACGCGTTTCTGGAATAACCTTCATCAGGTACGCTCGAAATCAAAAGGCTGGAAAGCAAAATAATTTAGTAAAACGACCAACTTTGGCTAAGGTCACCTATGCCCGAGCGAGGAGAATCTTATAGTTTTGATAATACATTTTGTGTAGTTTCAATATTAAGGAACTGTAAATTTCAATAATAAATATATTTTATAAACCATGTGAGTTGCAAAACTGTTGTTTCAGTGAGCTAACAATAACAATAACAATCTAACTCAGCATGTTGGTCTAGTACAAAGCGAATCTCATCTTCATCTCATGGAAAATTAACTTGTTCTCGCCATGATATAGCTGAAAAAGTTGGCGTTAAACAACAATCACTCACTCACTCAATCATTTCTAGAATAACCTTCATCAGGTACGCTCAAAATCGAAAGATAGGAAGTAAAATTTATTTAAAAGTGTTTGGGAGCAATAAAACCAAAGGGGCCTAAACAGGATAACTAAAGTCGGCTAAGGTCATCTATGTAAAAGCACATCATATAGAGGATTAGCGTTGTTGTGATGCTTAACGCCACTTTCAACAATGATTCAGTTATATCGTGGCGGTCAGTTTTCTTGGTGGAGGAAATCTGAGTACCCGGAGAAAACCACAGACCGGTCGCAATTCACCCACACACTTTACCACATAGTGTTGTATCGACTCATTCTTATAGATATATTCGAATTATGCCATTCACACTGGGCACTATATAAAACGTTACAACCTCTAACCTTACTACAACGTCTGAAGAATATTTCCTATTTGCGGAATATATATATAATATCTCCCTTTCTTATATTTTGAATATAGTAGATCTTTTTTATGTAATTCCAATGAGATGAAAATTATATAAATACCGACATGCATTTTGTTTTATGGAAAAACATGAATTTTTTTGGCAAAAGAAAAAAAGCCGTAACACATATATAAGATTTCTAATTATCAGGGAATTTGTGGTTGACGAAGGAAACGAAAAATAAAATTTAAGGCATAAATTCTTACTAAAAAGGGACATAACTCTTAGACAACTTGAATTGCGGAATTATCCAATAAAAATATACTTTCTACATTCTTCAATAATGCTTCGAAATAAATAATTAGGATTCTAATTTGACTATATTTTATCTGACCGGAAGTAGTAATGCAATGTTAAGCTTTGGTTTTGAGGCTAAGAAAAACACGATTGACATACATACCTACTGTCTCTTGGTTCGTCATTTCTTTGATTTGTTCCTGCAAAAAAAAAAAAAAATAAAAAAAAAAATACAAAACAACATTTCCTCAAGTTATAAACCTATTGTTTTTCAATAAATTATAATCTGTTTATAAAATTAGATAGGATCTATATTCTGACAGCTCACAACATCCGGTATTTGATAAGGTCAAGTAGCGAAACCTTTTATTCATATTTGGTCGTCCAATCATATTCAAAATGAAAAAAAAAGTATTAAGCAATCAAACAAAAGCGTTCAACATGCACGGCTTAACGATAAAGAAAGCATGTTTGAAATAAAATCTGCAATCGGAAAAAATAATTCAGATTATATAATTTAGGTTCGAACAAATCCACAGCAATATTGACGTGCCGTTGTGGTCGTGATCTTATGGTAGTTGGATTTACAACTACCTATGTAATCAGTGCCTATCACCACAAAAGTTGTGGGTTCGAATCCCGATGATGGCGAGATGTACTTGATACAACATTATGTGATGAAGTTTATCACTGACTTGCGGCAGATACAGTAGTGATACTCACAATAACCGTAGTCCAAACCCAAAAATATTGAGACTATGTTTATTATGGTAGTGACTAATTTGGTGGAAATAGTTTCTATATCAATACCTCGGGGTCAGCCTGGATATTGTTTTTCTCACCGTGGTTGTGAAACAAAAAACAAATACAAATCCAAGAATTGCATTGATATTTTTAAGACTATACATGTACAATGTATATGCATTAAGGTGGTACCCAACACTTGAACCCAAATTTTTCTGTCGTTTATTTTTTTAGATTTTTTGTATGTGAAACATTATGATATTACCTAACAAATATTAAAAAAGCAAAAGATTTTAACCAAGGGATTCTACCCACTTCCATTTCAAATCCCCCCTTTAAATCGAAGGTATATCCGTAGATGACAAGAATGCTAGTCAATGCTTGATTTTCCTTTTTTGGGAGTTAAAAGAAATAATTTACTCAATAGTTAAGCTTATTTTGAAAGTGTGATACCAGTTCCAGCTAATTAACACGAAAATTATGGATATTTTTTTAAATTAGCAATTTTTTTAAGATAAAAAATAGAAAATTTTACCAAGAAATGCAGTAAAATACAATGACAAAATAAAAAAAAAATTTTGGAAGTAATTATACTTATAGAAAAATTTGGTCGTTTAATTTTTCAAAAAAAAAACTCGTACAATATAAAGAACAATTCTAGGTAACACTGTTTAAGTTTCAGAATTTTTCAACCAACCGAAATAGAGAACCGGCGAATTTTTTCACCCTCCCCCTTTTTATTAAAAGCACCATTGATTGCATTTTCAGACCTGTTTACCCCTGTTGACCTATAGGAGTAGTTTTCCTCCTTGACTGAGAGTAGTTTTCTACTTTTAAGAGTAGTTTTTGTCTAATACGCTAGGGGGTTTGAGAGCACCCCCTCACTAAGAAAAGTTTGAATAATTAGGTATCGTTTCCTGCAATGTACATCATACAGCTTCTTGTATAACATGATTGTTTGTTTATAAATACAATGTACCTGTGTGTATTGTCTAAGTGTAAGGATTTATTGGCTAGCCTAAAAGCATATGGTACAAGACTTACTGAAAATTTGTCAACAGTGCAACATGCTTATGCAACCCGTTTTAACATAAAATTATGTTAATGCATCAATAATTTAAATTTTAGTCAAATCTAGTTTATATATTACATAGGGTAGTTTAACATGTACACATTGAAATGATTACCCCGTTCGATTATCTCCCTTGCTTGTAGATGTAAACACCACATCTATCAGTCGGAAAGCAAACCCACGATTTGACCGTTACAGCTATTGATTCTAAAACCACGGTGTCAGGGGGCAACAACCGTAAAAAATTCCCGCTATGTGCCGCATTACAAGTCCCGCAAAATTTTCCATTTGCGCTGGTGTAGGATAAACGTGAAATAAAGTATTAAATAGACAAAAATGTGATAGAAACGTGATTTCTATAAAATATTTATGTATTTTTTTGCAATGACTGGCTATATATCAGACAAGCGACGGAAGTTTATATTAGTCAAAAACGTGTTTTGAATCGTGCATTCTTCCATGTGTAAAAACACGAGGTTCGGTTTGTTTACATTTTACGGCCAATGAAAAAGCTGACAGAAATCTATATTAAGACATGAATTCGATAATACAGGAGTGATATAGCATCATCAACCAATAAAAAATGTTCTCTCAATTGGAAATTCCGTCACCCCCAACAGAAATCATTCCTGAAAGATAATTCGATGAGGCATGTCTTGTTTATAATTTTCGCCTTGTCTTAGTGTAAAAATTGCCTATTTTGGTGAACATTTCGTCCTTAAACCACCAATGCCGTATGTATATGTCTGCCTTTTATTAGATTGATTAATATCTTTACATTTTAACCGACAGTTTACAAGAAAACTGCATTGTTTACATCAGTTAATTAGGACCCCCTTCCCCCATCTCAATACAATTTGTTTAGACTCCTTTCCCAATCTGTGTTAGAACAGGTGTCTGTAAGTCAGTATGAAGAAACACATACTTCAGATCAAAATACTTGCTAAAATTTACAAGCACAAAATATGTGAGAAAAATTAACAGACCATAAAAATATACTGTAGTGTTGATGTATGGATGGACAAAAATCTTGGTAAATGTAAAAAAAAA
>MJUT01016397.1:116057-127644 GCA_002080005.1 Gigantidas platifrons | reverse complement strand
ATAAAGCAAAAGCTTATACGACCCCCTTTATCAATGCTGTAAAGTTACCAATTGCAGTATAAAATATTTTCTATATTAATACTTCGGGGTTCACTTTGATATTGTTTTTCTCACCGTGGTTGTGAAACAAAAAACAAAGAGAAATCCAAGAATTGTATTTATATTTTTAAGACTATATATGCATTAAATCAACTAAAAAGAGTTTGAAGATACCAAAGGGGTAATCAGAATCCGTATATCGAAGAAGAATAAGACAACACAATGGCCAGAAGACAAAGTACAAAAGGACAAACAATGATCTACAAAACAAAAATTAAGAACTTGCAATAAAGGAATGATTTGACCGTATTACAAATGAGAATGTGGTGTTAGTTCTAACACACACCGAGGCTTTGTGATATTCTTGTAAGGACCGATTATAAGAAAGGTTTGAAGATATTAAAGGGGAAATTAGAAGCAGTGAATTAGCGGAGGACATACAACACAACGGCCAACAGAAAAAGGACAAATTAACAACCAATGATCTACAAAACACTACACAGAAAACTAAAGATCGAACCCCACTAAAAACCGGGTGTAAACACAGGATCTTTGAGAGGGTTAGCAGTTCCTGCTTCACATGTGGCATCCGTCCTGGTACTGTTAAATTAACTCAGTTGAATAATAATACATTGAAATACAGATATGTTCGAATAATTCTGCATTGCCATTTTAGGGATGATTTTTGAATGATCAAACCCGTTGCTGTGCTTCGTCTATTACATGCATTTAAGGATATCAATGACAGACTACACTGTTAATGAATTTTACACACCAAATTCAGAACTTCATTATCTTTGAAAAAAAGTTTAGTTTGAAGATATCAAAAGGGTAATATGAAGCCGTAATTCCCAAACCGAAAAAGAGCACTCAATTAAATGGCCAAATCATAAAAGACAATGGTCTACAAAGCGCTACACTGTATTCTAAAGCTTGAATAACACGAACCCCTCTGAACATCGGGTGTAAACATAGATTCTCCAGAAGGGTATACTATTTCAAGAACACATGTATTTTATATTACAAAATATACTACTGACTTCAGAATTTAATAAAGTTAAGTACCTGCACTTGCCGGTTGACTAAGTACGTCATAGGCATGTGGTTCCTCAGGTTTATAATTTTTGAATTCTGCATAGTTCTCTGATCTGACAATTAAAATTGGATTATTTTAGATAACAAATTATTCCTCTATTAATTGATATTTTCCAGTTTGTTTATTTGACCACGTAAGCAAGCAATGTAATTAATTCAAACTAAGATCTATCTCTGTGTGGTATATGTAACAATAGCTGATTTTGGCTATCCTGTTCAGGCCAATTTGTTTACCTGCTCTCAAACACCATTTAATTATTTGATTTTCCAATCGTTCGGGGGCGTCGTGCTCGTAATCACATGGCAACTCCTATTTAGCAATAACTTGCCTGAAGTGGTCTATTGCAAGACAGATTATCTCCATTTTTCGTTGTGGCAATAAAATGATCTATTCTATAGGTCATATATATTACTTATTGTTTATAAGCCAGGGGTCGTCGTAGTTGGATTTGTAACAACCTGTGCAATCAATGTCTATCACCACTAAAATTATGAGTTTGAATCCTCCTCATGGCGAGGTTTACTCGATAACACATTTTGTGATGAAGTTTTGTCAGTGACTTGCGGAAGGTCAGTGGTTATCTCCAGGAACTCCAGTTTCCTCCACCAATAAAACTGACCACCTCCGATATAACTGACAAATTGTTGTACGTGACATTAAACATCATAAACAAACAAAACGAACATTATTATATAAAAGTTTGTCAGTCATTTGAGTAGGTATGTTGTTTTCTCCGGGTACCCCGGTTTCCTCCATCAATAAAACTGCCCCCCCCCCAGGTATCGTTATAAATGGCGTCAAACACAATAACCTAACCCTTTATTCCCAATATATGTAATATATTATAAAGATAAATACCTATTTGACTGCTCTTTCTTTTGTCGAAATCCTATAAATTTTCAAAATAAAAACAATTTACATTTATTAAATATGTATATTAGGAACTGAAAAGCTACTTCACGAAACCCGAAATTTCGACATATCGAAACTTGACATAAGAGGAGTAAATCAAGTTGAACAGCGCTAATCTCAAATCGGGACTTCAAACAAATGTCGACCTAACAGATATTTCGAGTAAACCGAGTTTGACATAACTAGAGTCAACTGTATTTAAAATAACACAATTAATAATTCAAAGTGGCATTAACCACCGTAACCCTAACCCGGAATGTTAATTTTCAGTGACACGACGGGTGCGAACAGTGAAGAACGAACTGTTTACTCTTCTTGAGTATAAGAGTTCACCACTTGTTTTAGTGAGATTTGTGACTTTCATACAAATATTTGGTAACTAAATCATATTCTGTGATTTTAATATTAGATGCTTTTTATGTAATATATTATTCATTGAAACATCAATACTAACGGAACGCATTTAAGGTGTAATGGTTATCGTGCTCGCCTCTAGTGCGGGAGATCTTGGGTTCGAGCCACGATCGCTCAAACCAAAGATTATTAAATTGGTATTGGTTGGTTCTCCACTAAACATATATCATTAAGGAGAAAGAGCAAAGTCTAATTTGTTCGGAATCAGGATAATGTGTATGAGAGGGACGCCATGTCTATCCGCGGACCGTTGTTTCAGTGAGCTAGCACTATACAAAATCCAACAAAGCGTGTTGGTCTAGTACAAAGCGGAGACTATCATCATCATCATCATCATCATCATTATCATCATCATCAATTAACTTGTTCTCGCCATGCTATAGGTGAAAACTGCTTAGTTGGCGTTAAATAATAATCACCCACTGATTCACTCAATACTTACGAAAATAAATAATAAATGTGACCGCAAACATTGCTATTAGTAAGCCAATTACTAACGACGATATTCCCGTTACAAACAGACCATTTCCTTCCGGTAGATTCGATATACATGTACCTATAAATAATATAAAACAAGGTGTTACATTCAATTAAATTACACAGTGAATTCTTAAAATCCAAGTACATAGTATTATGATAGTCTGTTTCGTATAATAATATGCTTATGATATTTATCATCCATTTATGTGATAAAGTTTGTCAGTGACTTGCGACAGGTCAGTGGTTTTTTCCGGGTACCTCTGTTTCCTCCACCAATAAAACTGACAGTCTCGATATAACTGAAATATTGTTGAAAGTGGCGTTAAATGTCATAACCCCTAACCCTAACCCATTTAAAGTTTAAGTATAGTAAGGGTACTAGTATTACCTTAAATACATATATATTCTCCTTCTGGTAATAGTGGTTTATTAAATTTTTCAAATGTCTCCTTCTGGTAACAGTGGATTGCTAAAATTCCCAAATTTCTCCTTCTGGTAATAGTGGATTGCCAAAATTCTCATATTTTGAAACTGGAGCTATTAGCAAGAGCTATAAACTTGAGAAATTTAGCTATCGAGATGTATGTTATACACATCATAGCACAATTTATACAACTATATTATATTTTCAAAGACGAACCTCTACTTAAATATACATACTTGCATCTGTAGTGCAATTCACGGTTGTTGAGCTGGAATTTCCTACATCATTTCGACTGATAACTAGAAAATTGTACGTAGTTTTCGGTAATAAATATTCGATTGTGTACCGGAAGTTATCCTTAGAACCAAAACTAGTATCAGAGATGCTTGGCGATAACATTGTTTGCATTGGTTGTTGTATATTCCAGTACTGTACAGAAAAAATCTGTTGTGATCCCCTGTTAGACTCATAATTCCACAATACAGTCGCAGATGTTGATTTACATACAACGAAGACAACGGTAGGTGCTGTGTTTTGATCTGTAAGATATTAATGAAGGAATCACATTGAATAACACTTGTCTTTGAATGAAAAGACAGACAGTCAAGGGTAGATATTGTAGCAGTCATCGAAATGAAAATTTGAATCATATCCTTGGATTTATTTTTGCATAGTTCTGAAAAAATTGACTGTTCCGAACAAAGTTTTACTGGTCTTGAATCAGAGGACCGGTGCTCATCGTTTAGAGTGATTTGTCAGTCCTTCTTTGATTTACGGCTTTAGATTACCCTTTTGGTATCTTCAAACTTCTTGTAAGACATCAATGGAGAGGCAACAAACAACATATAAACATGGTACTCAGCAATTAAACATAAAGACAAAGGAAATGGTAGATGATGCGGTACAATTTGCAAACACTACTAGAGAGATATGACACCCAATGTGTAGTGAACACTGCACTGAAATACAATCATAGGGAAAATACAAATAGAGATGCAATTGTTATTCATTCATGACTTATTACCGGATTTGCAACCAGATTAACATGACGGATTCCACTAGTAGACCAGGAACTGCTTACTCTTCCGGAGCACACGAGGTCACCATCGGTTTTTAGTGGGTTCATGTTACCCGATCTTCAGTTTTATGTGTATGTTTTGTAGATCATTGTTTGTACTTTTGTCCTTTTTATTTTGGCCATTGTTTTTTCTGTTCTTCATCGATTTACGGATTCTGATTACCCCTTTTGTATCTTCAAACTCTTCTTGTAAAGACAAGGATTGTGATCATGCGATCATTACTATTATACAAATAAAGATGCAATTGTTCTTTTTTCCTTGCGTTAAAACGGAATATATTTGACAATATGCTCAATTATATTCATGTTTTCTACCTTTCATTGTGCTTACAATTAAGGAAAGCACATTAACATAAGTATGTGTGAGCAATACAACCAAACGGTTTACTCAGCATAGGCAAATATCGGCTATGGTTACATATGTCTGAAAGAGATGAACCTTAGTTTAAATAATAATAATTACAATTGTTGTTGTTTAAAGAATGGAAGACCTTTATATTTAAAGAATAAAACCCAATACCTGTCTGATACAAATCATTACACTCTCAGGGATGTTTCCAGTGAAAAGTTACAAATCTTAAAGACAAAAACTGAGCTTTTTAAGAATACTTTTACATACTCTGGACTAAAATTATGGAATGAACTTTCGTTTTCGATACGCTATGCTTTTTCTCAAAATGCATTTAAAGCAAAAGTTAAAAGTCTCATTTTAGATGATGATGCACCATAAGTTATCCATTATATATTAACTACATCTTTTTGTGTATGTTGACTGCAATGTTTTGCTTCTTCTGTATAATATTTATATAGACTGTATTTTACAATGTATGTTTTGATATTCACTAACTGTGTAATCCTCTATAAATAAAGAATTTATTATCATCCTTATTATATCATATTCTAAATGAGCTTAAAATAAAAGATACTCAAAAGTATGTTTCTTACCTTTAATAACCTTCACATCGACATCGGAAATGGTGGTAGATTAAATACAAAAGGGGTGACTTTACTTTTCCAATAGTCAACTTCCCATTCAGCAGTAGCAATATTCCAGCAGCACCAACATATGGGGTTTACATTTCGCAACTTATTCGGTAATCTATGGCTTGTACCATGTACAGTGATTTTCTGAACAGATCTCAGCTGCTGAGACTAACAGTGTTGTAACAAGTCTGCAGAATCCATATTCATAAGAAGGACATACAACACAATGACCAAAAGAAAAAGGACAAAGGGGCAAACAACGATCTACAAAACATACACAGAAAACAAAAGACCGCGCAACACGAACCCCAATAAAAACCGGGGGTTTATTGCTTACATTTACCATACCCCCCCTCAGCTTAAGGAGTTAAAATACAATTGCAATAATGACAAGGTTATGTCTTGCATATCTTTATAAAAAGACTTACAGAGAACATTAACATACACTGTATCAATACCATTTAGACTAATATTATTTGATCCCTCACATCTGTAAACACCAGCATCAGTTCTGTAGATTTTACTGATTGACAAGTTGGGTAGCATTCCTATTGATGCTGTAGAATTATCTTTGTACCATGAAAACGATGCAACCGTTGGATTTCCGTCCTGGGCTGCACATGCTAATTCTAGTGTGGTATTTTCTACTATACGAAGAGGATCCGAATTCCTTATTCTTACTGTTGGAGAATCTGGAATAAAAATGAAGGCATAAAAATGTATTTTCTACTGTACGAAGAGGATCCGAATTCGTTATTCTTACTGTTGGAGAATCTGGAATAAAAATGAAGGCATAAAAATGTATTTTCTACTGTACGAAGAGGATCCGAATTCCTTATTCTTACTGTTGGAGAATCTGGAATAAAAATGAAGGCATAAAAATGTATTTTCTACTATACGATCCGAATTCGTTATTCTTACTGTTGGAGAGTCTTGAGCAATAAAGAAACCACAAAAATGAAAAATAGACAATAAATAGACAAACCTCTTCTAATACTCATGACTAATTGATATTAAATCTGTTACAAGTATCAGTTATGATGCCTCCCAAAGAGTAATAGCGAGTATTAATATCCCGACAATGGACGTACATGTATATTCTGTTTACACAGCAATGTTGGGTATGCAAAAACTGTTACATTTGCAAACAGAAAGGCAAATACATCGGACATTATGGTTACGTTTCTTATCGGATGTCTACAGTGTGGTACGTGTTAGACCAGTATCTATTGTGTTTAGTTCTAAATAAGACACGGAGTACCAGGGTACTTCATACATCAGACGTATCAAGCAAAGGTTTATACACGCCTTTAAATGGTCAGTAAATGCATTGACTGCAATATGTGATAAACAAATACATGCAAAATAAAGAACGTACTTTAAGCAAGCTAACTACAAGGTATAAAACCACTAATTCCTTTCTTTAAGGTTTTCTACTAAATTTGAGTTTATTCGGGTCTACCTGACCATTTTATCCGAAGTTTGACCTTTCCAATACCATATATCTTCTGAAACGTACATGATTCCTCTACGTTCTGTCAAAATATCATGGGATGTTTAAAATCTTGCAGTGAAATACCATTGTCTGGGATATCATCTACTCTAAAAATAGCAAAGTAATTCCCGGAATTTCAGTATGCATATGTTATGCATCAAGACCTCCATAAAGGATTAAAATACAACCAAATTTGGGCTCAAGATAATCCATATACATTGACCGTCCATTTCAGATTTTAGCTATGCCATTACATTTAATATTTTCCAAAACACAACAAAGCGAAAGGACTTTTTTATTTAAAAGGGACTACTTTTGTAAATGTTCTAAGCTCTGATTGGTGAATTAGTAGTTTGACACCTACACCATGCATGTACCACAGTTATTGCTGTCTGTCAACTCTTGGATTTCAACAGTTTTATCTTCCCCAAAGTGATTAGCCATCAGTAACATACACTCGTGATTCCCAATTAACACAATCATATACTTACAGTATACAGATAAGGTATGTTGTTGTGCTTTGTCTTTTTTCCAAAGAATATGTTTTCCTGTACATGTACATATTTGTCCATTGTTGTCTTTTGAAGTTACAAGCTCTACACTAGAGGTCGTTTCTGAAGGAGACGGACTTCCTGTTGGAGTTATTGGAGTGGCTCCATCACATGACCACGTGATTGCAGCTAAAGGATTTCCTCCTTGAATGACGCATGTCAGGGTTACTTCATTGCCTTCATGGATTGGTCCATTTGGTGTCTGTGTGATTGTCGGTAATGTGATCGGTGCATCTAAAGACCAAATAAAATTGAAATTGCAATAAATGTGAATAATTTTAATGAACATATTCTCTATGGAGTGAGGAGAGATTTGAGTCCATAAAAATAGTTTAACTCCGCAATATGTTATTGAAGTGCCTGTCCAAAGCGATGAAAGTGAGAGGTGATGTATTTGTGTGTTATGTGTATCAATGTTGCATCTTTTTACTATTTTGATATTTGACTTTGGAACTGTTCAGATAGTGAAGAATATTTTGTTTTTCATTACGTTGTTAAGTACATAATATACAATACATGAGTTTGAGGGTAGATTTAATTATTCAGTTAGTTGATATTTGTGGGTTTGTTGACCATCAAATCTTAAACTCTTTTTTCAGAATCCCGAAAAATCACAGGTGCTCCTCGCATGGAATTCCCTCTTTTTATTTACTTTCTGTTTACATATTTATTTTTAATAAATTGTCTTTATTGTTTCATATTTTTTTTCTTGTCGTGTTCGTGTCCATACATCCATACAAGCTTATGGCAATAACAGATTGGATATGCCGGACCCATACTATTACTACAGGACCAGCATAAACAAACTGTTCCTAAAAATAGGAATTAAAAACCAGCCGCCTGCTTCAACATATTCAATTTGATACATATTCAGAAAGGCCTATGCTAATTAACCTTATGATTAAACGGATTAACGCTATCTAACTAATAGAAGCAATGGGTATCATGAGTTCCGTGTTTGTAGGAGGGTTCGTGTTTTATTTCTGTTATTTGTGTTTGTTTGCGTATGGTGGTTTCCAACACGAATTGACTTAATGAGCAACGTAGTGGATGTCTTATAAGAATCAGGAACTGCTTATACTGCGAGTGCACATAGATTCACCCCAATGTTTTGGTCGGGTTATTGTTGCTCATCTGTGCTGTGCTTTGTTTGTCTACGTTTTGTGTTTTGTGTTTCCAGTTTTGCCAGTGTTTTTGAATTGTCCATTCTTGACTGTCACTGCGGTTTTCTCTAATCTTTATTTCTAATAGAATAACTTACATTGTACAGTTATAATACTTCGTAAATTCGAGATACCTCCTGTGCTGTAAACAACTTGACATTGTATTATTTTCTCATTGTAGTCGTCAGTTACATTGTTAATGGTCAGATAAAACTTCCTGGAAGTATCATCACAATATGTTGTGTAACGTCCTAACGAATGATCTGCAAAGTCTTTACATTTGCCGTCTTGGGGAAGAAAGAAGGCGATATTTGTAATCCGATAGTAATAAGATACTGAGCTCCAGTTAGAATCAACACTACAGTTGAATGTCTGACTCTCGTACCTGGTTACATTTGTTGTCGGGTACGGCTCCAATGCTGAACACCAAATTGCTTAAAAAATAAATGTGAGATCAAACTAGACCTTGAAATTGCAGATAGATGCCCGGATGTAGTGCTTATTAACAGAAGTAAAAAAAAGTATCGCTTAACTGCAGGCTAGGGGCCATTTCACATTCATTTCAGGGTATGAGTTTTGTTCCTTGTTGCAGACCCTACTGTGACCGTGGACTGTGAAATGCAGAACAGCAGTAAAAACGGTATTTCTTAACTTTCATTTGTGTCTAAGTGAAATGTTGGATAGTCTCTCATGTTTATTTACATCCGTAATCTTTTCTTATTAATATTACATATAGGTGGAATATAATTATCAACAAAATAAGCCTAGTTTGACTTGTATATAATCTGTGACAAGTCAAACACCCATTTGTTTAGAAGTTTGGACAATTTCCCACTAATAATCAAGAAATATTAATGGAATGTTGGGGTCCCATTAACTAGCTCGCCACATTTTTGTGCCTGTCTCAAGCCATGGCCTGGATTTCCAACGTCATATATCGCGCCATTTTCTATGTTCTATGATTTAAGGTTGTAGGCGATTGTGCGTTTTACTGATATTGGTGGAATTTCTTGCCATCATTGTTTAAATATTCTTTTCAAAATGAAAATTCCAAAAAGTATTAATACATTTGTAAGGTTTATGCTTATGGTGCTTGACGCCACTTTCAACAATATTTCAGTTATATCGTGGCGGCCAGTGTCATTAGTGCAGGAAACCGGGGTATCTATGGCAAGTCACTGACAAACTTTATCACATAATGTTGTATGAGTACACCTCGCCATGAACGGGGATCGAACTCACAAATTTAGTGGTGATAATCACTGATTGCACTGGTAATTGTAAATCCAAATTCCATACGATCACGACCATGACCGCCTCTAAGTATTAATAAACTTAATAACTACATATCAAGTAGTGGAGATAAATTCATATCTACCAAATACTGACCGCCTTCAACAAGTTAAAGATTATATCAGAGGTTGCATATGAAAGGTCAAAGGTAACATAATATAGAATGTTTATTGATATGAAAAAAAAAAACATTTTGAAGTCACGTTAAGGTGTAGTCAATATACTTAAACCTTTCAAACATAATTGTGATATTAAATTCTTGATTTCATCCTACCAATAATTAAATGTAATCATGAAGCTTTAAATGACTCATGTATTTGTGTGTTATGGGTATCGATTTTGCCTCTTTCTACGAAATGAAATATTATTTTTAGAATTGTTCCGACAGTGGGGTATTTTGTTTGGTTTTTAATTTTTTTAATTTTATCAGATATACCGGTATTTATCATTGTAATTTTCAGTTCATAAATCATGTAATTATCATCAAATCTAAGGTTCTCCAGCTTTAGCCATAGATGATCTTAGCCGAGTTTGGGTATTTTATTTAAGCCCTTTGATTTTATTTCTCCAAAATATATATTTCTTTATATTATTTTGCTTTCCAATCTTTCGATATTGAGCGTACCCGGTGAAGGTTATTCCAGGAACTTGCCGTGCGCACTAAATTTGATATCTACGTTTTTATTTATATGACAGGTTACATTCCTTATATGTTTAATACAAACCGCGCAATTTTGTTGACTTAAATATGCAGCAGTTATAAGTTACCAGCGACACAGTGTCGGCCATCAGCCAATTGGGCCCCGCCCTTGAGTGATCTACTCTCGGCTTTTCAAGTGCAATCAACAGGTTTTACAGAGAACAGCATTGGGCTCCGCACCTCATAATGGCGGCCCTGTAGGGACAGTCAAAATGTATATAAAAATATTTACTTACATTTAATACAAACACAAAATAATAAAATTTTCTTTACCATTTTGAACCAGGAAGTTTACAATTGTGTGATGCATTAATGATAGTAAGAATATATATATAACTAAACATTAAAGTTTAAATATTTGAAGTTTATTTTTGGACCAAGACACGTATGTATATTTATTACTTATGGTAAATATTTAAGATACAAAATGTATACTGAATTATAAGAAATCGAGCGATAGACGACCAGTCTCTGATTCAACAAGTGCAAAAACACACAGAAATATTATTAATATCGACACACCATTTCACTATGAGAGAATGTTTGGCTCCATGTATATTGATAAAGTTATTTTAAGATGTTAGTGGTAATATTAAACCGGTGTATATTGAAATGTGTTCCCAGTTGGAAATTGGTCCTGTAGTTATTTTTGTTCTGTGTAGTGTTTTGTAAATTAATGTTTGTCCTTTTTCTCTTAGCCATTACGTTATGAAAAAAATTGAATATACGAAAAGGTCATCAGAAGCCGTAAATAGAAGAAGGACAGAAAATACAAATATTTACAAAATGTACTTACATTTAATACAAACACAAAATAATAAAATTTCCTTTATCATTTTGAACCAGGAAGTTTACAAATGTTTGATGCATTGATGATAGTAAGAATAACAGAACAATAAAGTTTAAATACCTATATAAAGTTTATTTTTGGACCAAGGCACCTATGTATGTGTACTAA
>MJUT01016397.1:98845-111930 GCA_002080005.1 Gigantidas platifrons | reverse complement strand
TGAAAAAATGTATTAAGCAATCAGAAAAAAAGCTTTCAACATGCTCGGCTTAACGATAAACAATTTATTTTTAAATGCATTAAATCAGCTAAAAAGAGTTTGAAGATACCAAAGGGGTAATCAGAATCCGTATATCGAAGAAGAAGAATAAGACAACACAATGGCCAAAAAAAAAAGGACAAAAGGACAAAGATCTATAAAGCAAAAATTAAGAACGTGCAATAAAGGAATGATCTGACCGTTTTACAAATGAGAATGTGGTGTTAGTTCTAACTCATACTGAGGCTTTGTAATATTCTTGTAAGGACCAATTATAAGAAAAGTTTGAAGATACTAAAGAGGTTATTAGAATCCGTGAATCGGCGAAGGACAGACAATACAACGGCTAACAGAAAAGGTACAAATTAACAACCAAATATCTACATACTAGTAACACTAGAGAAAGCTAAAAATCTAGCAACAGGAACCCCACTAAAAACCGGGGGTGAACACATGTGCTTTTCAAGAGTAAGGTCATTATGTTTTTTTATCATTCATCATCGGTATTGATATAATCATTTGTTCTTTGACTTTAATTTACATTCGAAAAACATTTGTACAATGTTTAGTTAATAAATTATTCATGTTACTGCGACGTCAGGAAAGTTGGACAAACCCAACACAATAAATAATTAACGTTAATTAAGAAAAGTTTGAAGATGACAAAAAAGGTAATCAGAAACAGTCAATCGTAGAAGGACAGGCAATACAATGGCCAGATGGAAAAGAACAAAAGGACAGACAATGATCTACAAAACATACACATAAAACTAAAGATCGAACAAATCGAACCACACTAAAAACCTGGAGTGAACTCAGAAGCTAACGGGAGTGTTAGCAGTTCCTGCTTCACATGTGTCACCCGTCGTGGTAGTGTTGAATTAATTCACTTGCATTAAATGTCATTGAATCACAGATATTTTCGAATAATTTCTGCATTGCCGTTTAAGATATGAATTTTTAATGATCAAACCCGTTGCTGTGCTTCATGACAGACTTCACCGTTGATGATTTTTAAACACAGAATTCAGAATTTCATTATCTTTTTTAAAATAAGTTTAGTTTGAAGATACCAAAGTGCTTATTAGAAGCCGTAAGTCGTAAATCGAAAAAGAGCACTCAATTCAATGGCCAAATCACAAAAGACAAAAAGACAAACAATGACCTACAAAGCGCTACACTGCATTCTAAAGCTTGAATAACACGAACACCTCTGAACATCGGGTGTAAACATAGATTCTCCAGAAGGTATAATATTTCAAGAACACATGGATTTTATATTACAAAATGTACTACTGACTTCAGAATTTAATAAAGTTAAGTACCTGCACCTGTCGGTTGACTAAGTACGTCATAGGCATGCGGTTCCTCAGGTTTATTAGTTTTGAACTCTGCATAGTTCTCTGATCTGACAATTAAAATTGGATTATGTTAGATAACAAATTATTCCTCTATTAATGGATATTTTCCAGTTTGTTTATTTGACCACGTATCCAATGTAATTTATTCAAACTAAGATCTATCTCTGTGTGGTATAGGTAACAATTGCTGATTTTGGCTATGTTGTTTAGGCCTTTTGGTTTACTTGCTGTCAAACACCATTTAATTATTTGATTTTCCAATCGTTTGGGGCGTCGTGCTCGTAATCATATGGCAACTCCTATTTAGCAATAAATTGCTTGAAGTGGTCTATTGCAAAACAAATTATCTCCATTTTTCGTTGTGGCAAAAAAACATATATTCAATAGGTGATATATATTACTTATTGCTTATAAACCAGAAGCTGTCGTAGTCGTGCTCGCATGGTAGCTGGATTTGTAACTACCTGTGCAATCAATGTCTATCGCCGCTAAGGCTATGAGTTCGAATCCCCCCTCAAGGCGAGGTTTACTCGATAAAACATTTTGTGATGAAGTTTTGTCAGTGACTTGCGGAAGGTCGTTGGTTTTCTCTAGGTCCTCCAGTTTCCTCCACCAATAAAACTGACTGCCACGATATAACTGAAATATTGCTCAACGCGACATTAAACACCACAAACAAACAACACATACATTAGGTGATAAAAGTTTGTCAGTCATTTGCGGAAGTCGGATGCTTTCTCCTGGTACTCCTGTCGGATGCTTTCTCCTGGTACTCCTGTCGGTTGTTTTCTCCTGGTACTCCTGTCGGATGCTTTCTCATGGTACTCCTGTCGGTTGCTTTCTCCTGATACTCCTGTCGGATGCTTTCTCCTGGTACTCCTGTCGGATGCTTTCTCCTGGTACTCCTGTCGGATGCTTTCTCCTGGTACTCCTGACGGATGCTTTCTCCTGGTACTCCTGTCGGTTGTTTTCTCCTGGTACACCAATAAAACTGACCACCACGAATCGCTATAGGTGGCGTCAAACACAATAATCTTAACCCTAACCCCTTAATCTCAATGTATGTAATATATTATAAGGATAAATACCTATTTGGCTGCTGTTTCTTTTGTCGAAATCCTATAAATGTTCAAAATGGAAACTATTTACATATTTTGAATATGTATATTAGGAACTGAAAAGCTACTTCCCGAAACCCGAAATTTCGACATATCGAAACTTGAGATAAAAGGAGTAAATTAAGTTGAACAGCGCTAATCTTAAAACGGGACTTTAGACAAATGTCGAGTAAACCGAGTTTGACATAACTAGAGTCAACTGTATGTAAAATAGCACAATTAATAATTGAAAGTGGCATTAACCACCGTAACCCTAACCCGGAATGTTTAATTTGCGTGACACGACGGGTGCCAACAGTGAAGAACGAACTGTTTACTCTTCTTGAGTATAAGAGTTCACCACTTGTTTTAGTGAGATTTGTGACTTTCATACAAATGCTTAGTAACTAAATCATATTCTGTGATTTTGATATTACTAGTAGATGCTTTTTATGTATTTTAGTATTCATTGAAGCATCAATACTAACGGACCGCATTTAAGGTGTAATGATTAGCGTGCTCGCCTCTAGTCAAGTAGATCTTGGGTTCGAGCCACGATCGCTCAAACCAAAGAATATTAAATTGGTATTTGCTGGTTCTCCACTAAGCAGACATCATTAAGGAGAAAGAGCAAACACTAATTTGTTCGCAATCAGGATAATATGTATGAGAGGGACGACATATCTATCCGCGGACCGTTGTTTCGGTGAGCTAGCACTATAAAAAATCCAACTAAGCATGTTGGTCTGGTACAAAGAGGACACTATCATCATCATCATCATCATCATCATCATCATCAATTAACTTGTTCTCGCCATGCTATAGCTGAAGAAATACTTCGTTGGCGTTAAATAATAATCACTCACTGATTCATTCACTACTTACGAAAATAAATAATAACTGCTACCGCAAACATTGCTATAAGTAGGCCAATTACTAACGACGATATTCCCGCTACAAACAGACCATTTCCTTCCGGTAGATTCGATATACCTATAAATAATATAAAACAAGGTGTTACATTCAATTAAATTAGACAGTGAATTCTTAAAATCCAAGCACATGGTATTAGGATATTCTGTTTCCTATAATAACATGTGTATGATATACAAAATGTATATATCATTCATTTATGTGATAAGAAGAGTTTGAAATACCCCAAACATTTTCGCGCCTCCCTCCGCTCGGCGCGACTTTTTTTTAAGTGCGCCCCCCCTTAACTTCAAATCCTGGATCCGCTCCTGATCATTCATTTATGTGATAAGAAGAGTTTGAATATACCAAAGAGGTAATCAGAAGAAGAAGGACATACAACATAATGGTCAAAAGAGAAAAGTACAACAGGACAATCAGCTATCTACAAAACATACACATAAAATTGAGTAATACGAAATAAAGTGTGTCAGTGACTTGCGACAGGTGGGTGGTTTTTACCGGGTACATCTGTTTCCTCCACCAATAAAAATGACTGCCACGATATAACTGAAATATTGTTGAAAGTGGCGTTAAATGTCATAACTCCTATCCCTAACCCATTTAAAGCTTATGTGTAGTAATGGTACTAGTATTACTTTAAATACATAGATATTCTCCTTCTGGTAACAGTGGATTACAAAAATTCTCATATTTCTCCTTCTGGTAACAGTGGATTGATAAAATTCTCAAATGTATAGCTGGAGCTTTTAGCGAGAGCTTTAAAATTGTGATATTTAGCTATCAAGACATCATATCACAATTTATACAACTATATTATATTTTCAAAGACGAACCTCTGCTTAAATATACATACTTGCATCTGTAGTGCAATTCATGGTTTTTGAGCTGGTATTTCCTACTTCGTTTCGACTGATAACTAGAAAATTGTACTTAGTTTTCGGTAACAAATATTGGATTGTGTACTGGAAGCTAGCTTCAGTACCAGAACTAGTATCAGATATGTTTGGCGATAACATGGTCTGTGTTGGTTGCTGTATATTCCAGTACTGAACAGAAAACAGATGTTGTGATCCCCTGTTAGACTTATAACTCCACAGTACAGTTGCAGATGTCGTTTTACACACAACGAAGACAACGGTAGGTGTTGTGTATTGATCTGTAAGATATTAATGAAGGAATCAAATTGAATAACACTAACACTGTTCATTGTAAGAAGAGACAGACAGTCAATGAAAAGGAGTGTAGAATTATTTGTCTGTCCTTCTTCGATTTATGACTTTTGATTACCCTTTTGGTAGTTTCAGTCTTGTCTTGTAAAACACAACTGACCATGAAATGCACAGAAACTGAACATTGCCACACTTTTGTACTTTTTCTTTTGGCCATTGTGTTGTCTGTTCTTCTTTGATTTACAGATTCTGATTGCCCCTTTGGTATCTTTTGGCCATTGTGTTGTCTGTTCTTCTTAGATTTACAGATTCTGATTGCCCCTTTGGTATCTTTTGGCCATTGTGTTGTCTGTTCTTCTTCGATATACGGATTCTGATTACCCCTTTGGTATATTTTGGCCATTGTGTTGTCTGTTCTTCTTCGATATACGGATTATGATTACCCCTTTGGTATCTTTTGGCCATAGTGTTGTCTGTTCTTCTTCGATATACGGATTCTAATTACCCCTT
This sequence comes from Gigantidas platifrons, assembly GCA_002080005.1. NCBI lineage: Eukaryota > Metazoa > Mollusca > Bivalvia > Mytilida > Modiolidae > Gigantidas > Gigantidas platifrons. Next base: position 106,818 of record MJUT01016397.1, on the reverse strand, counting down.
TGGTATCCTTTGGCCATTGTGTTGTCTGTTCTTATTCGATATACGGATTCTGATTGCCTGTTGGGTATCTTTTGGCCATTGTGTTGTCTGTTCTTCTTCGATATACGGATTCTGGTTGCCCCTTTGATATCTTCAAGCTCTTCTTGATATGGTTTTTTATTTTATATTTAATAATACTTACTATTATAATATAATATTCTTTAATTTGTATCTGATCTACCTAAATGAGATTGATAAAAGGATACTACTGACACCCAAAAGTATCTTACTTTAACCTTCAATTTGAAATTGACAACGGAGGAAGATTGAAAGCAAAACTGTACGATCAACGGAATAACTTTACTTTTCCAATAGCCAACTTCCCATTCAGCAGTAGCAATATTCCAGCAGCACCAACATATATGGTTATATTTCACAACTTATACGGTGATCTATGGCTTGTGCCATGTACAATGACTTTCTGGACAAATATCAGCTGGAGAGATAAAAGGTGCTAAAACAAGTCTGCCTTGCTGCTAGGTTGAATTAATCGGTACAACAATTATACGGTTGTGATCATGAATTGGAAATCCATCGCTTACCCTTTTCGTAGATTTGATTCTTTTCTCTATCACTAATACGACTATTACAGTACATGACTATGAGTAACATGGCGGGAGTCTAATAAGAAGAGTGTGAAGATACCAAAGGTGCATTCAGAAGCCGCAAACCTAAGGATAAATAATACAATGGCCAATGACAGAAAAGTGACAAAAAGACAAACAACGATCTACAAAACATTACACATAGAACTAAAGTTCGAGCAACACGAACCCCACTAAAAACCGGGGATGAACTACTTACTCTAATCTTATACTTCCGTCAACATACAATGGCTTGGTTTGGTTTATGATGCTTAACCCCACTTTCAACAATATTTCAGTTGTATCGTGGCGGTCAGTTTTATTGGTGGAGAAAACCGGAGTACCCGGAGACATACATCGACCTGTCACAAAGTAACTGACAAACGTCATCATAAGAAGTGGCTTAAAGAGTCACAATACAATCGCAATAACGACAAGCTTATGTCTTGCATATTATTACAAAAAGGACTTACAGAGAACATCAACATATACTGAATCAACACCACTGTGACCGATATTATTTGACCCCTCACATCTGTACACACCAGCATCAGTTCTGTAGATTTTACTGATTGACAAGTTAGATAGTATTCCTATTGATGCTGTAGAATTATCTTTGTACCATGAAAATGATGCAACTGTCGGATTTCCGTCCTGAGCTGCACATGCTAATTCCAGTGTGGTATTTTCTACTATACGAAGAGTGTCCGAATTCGTTATTCTTACTGTTGGAGAATCTTGAATATAAATGAAGGCATAAAAATGTATTTTCTACTATACGAAGAGGATCCGAATTCGTTATTCTTACTGTTGGAGAGTCTTGAGCAATAAATAAACCACAAAAATGAAAAATAGAAAATAAATATACACACCTACTACTCACATACTCATGTCTGATTGATATTAAACTTGTTAGAAGTATCAGTTATAATTTCCCCCAAAGAGTAATGACGAGAACAAATATCCCGACAATGTACATACTAGTATATTCTGCTTACACTGCAATGTCGTGTATGCAACCATTGTTATATTTGCGGAAAGGCATAAACATCGAGCATTTTTGTTAAATTTCTTATCGGGTGTCTACAACCGCGGTCCGTGTTTGACCAGCATCTATTGTGTTTAACTCTAAATGGGACGCGAACTACCAGGGTACTTCATACGTCTAGTAGACGTGTAAAGCAAAAGTTGATACATAACTTTAAATGGTCAGTAAATGCATTGACTGCAATATGTGACAAACAAATGCATGCAAAATAAAGAACGTACTTTAAATAAGCTAACTACCATGACTACAGGGTATAAAACCACTAATTCATTTCTTTAAGGTTTTCTACTAAATTTGTGTTTATTCGGGTCTATCTGACCATTTTATCCGAAGCTTAACCTAATACCATGTATTTTCTGAAACCTACATGATTCCTCTACGTTCTGTCAAAATATCATGGGATGTTTAAAATCTTGCAGTGAAATGCTATGGTCTGGGATATCATCTACTCTAAAAACAGCAAAGTAATTCAGGGAATTTCAGTATGCATAGGTCATACATCAAGACCTCCATAAAGGATTCAAATACAACTAAATTTGGGCTCAAGATAATCCATATACATTGACCGTCCATTACCGATTTTAGTTATGCCATTACATTTAATATTTTTCAAAACACAACAAAGCGAAAGGACTTTTTTCTTTAAAAGGGAACACTTTTGTATATGTTCTAAGCTCTGATTGGTGAATTAGTAGTTTGACACCTACAACATGCATGTACCACAGTTACCTCTGTCTGTCAACTCTTAGATTTCAACAGTTTTATCTTCCCCAAAGTGATTAGCCATCAGTAACCTACACTCGTGATTCCCAATTAACACAATCATATTTATACTTACAGTATACAAATAAGGTATGTTGTTGTGCTTTGTCTTTTGTCCAAAGAATATGTTTTCCTGTACATGTACATATTTGTCCATTGTTGCCTTTTGACGTTACAAGTTCTACACTAGAGGTCGCTTCTGAAAGAGAAGGACTTTCTGTTGAAGTTATCTGAGTGGCTCCATCACATGACCACGTGATTGCAGCTAAAGGATTTCCTCCTTGAATGACGCATGTCAGCGTTACTTTGTTGCCTTCATTGATTGGTCCATTTGGTGTCTGTGTGATTGTCGGTAATGTGGTTGGTGCATCTAAAGACAAAATGAAATTCACATTGCGATAAATGTGCAGAATTTTCATAAACATAGTCTGCACGAATTGCATCAATTGGTAAGTACATAATATGATTTGATTTGATTTTTGGTATGTAACGCCGCTTTCAGCAATATTTCAGCTATATCATGGCGACCAGTTTTAGTGGTGGAAGAAGCTGGAGTACCCGGAGAAAACCACCTACCAAGGGCAAGTAACTGGTCAATTTTATCACTTGCGGCTGCGAGACGAGTGCACCATTTTTGTAATTTACAAAGCCGGGCGCGGACCCACGCCGGATTGGTGATAAGCTTGTATGAGTTGTTAGGTAATCCAACTACCTAACTAATGTGCAATATATGATTTGAGAAAAGATTTGCATGCAATTCATCGGCTTTTTGGTATTGGGGACCTGTTACCATCAAAGTTTAAACTGTCTTTACATAATCCATAGCAATAGGAAATATAAACCAGACAGCTGCTTCAACAGTTTCAATTTGATATTCATTTTCTATATTCAGAAATGCAAAGAATGATATAACCTTATGATTGAACGGATTAACCAGTGCCGGATTTAGATAAATAGAGGCCCTAAGCTATTCCACTTGTGAGGCCCCTCCCAATTCCCCACCTTCACGACTGGAGGAAGATGGAAGTGTTCTTAATCAATTTCAATAAAAGTGACGATGATGAGAGGTGTTTAAAATTCTGCAATATTCTGAAATGGAGTGCAACTGTGTAAGGAAAATTACTGAACGGTTATGACAGCATATATAACAGTGTTAAATATAGTATATACCTTGGCCGGAGGCCCCCTACAATTTTAGGCCCTAGGCTTCAGCCTATCGAGCCTATAGGTAAATCCGCACTGGGATTAATAGTATCTTATCAATAGAATCAAGATGACAAGTTATTATTCGTGTTGTTGATATTGGTGGAACTGATGACCTTCAATGCTTAAACTTTTTTTTCATGATTGGTATAGCATAAAACATTTATCAATGAGTATAACTAATTTCAGTATTTCATAGTCCATAATTTGTATTTACCTTACTTCATGTTGACTTATTGATCGATTAATTGATTGATTGATTAATTGATTGATTGATTGATTGGTTGATTGATTGATTAACGCCAAGCGTCTAGTGAGTAGTATTTCCGACATTCAGGACGAGAAAAAGTTCAATAATATATCAAAACTGTATAGAAATGAGGGAAGCGATGGGTCAACCTGGACAACCACTTTTTGACTGCCGCTGAAAAGAATGGAGAGTTTATTAGGAACAAAATATTTAGACTTTTTTTTCTAAATCTACTCTTTTTTGCTGAATGAGATGTTCCTTTCTTTGTTAATATACATAGCATTAATATTTAATGAATAAAATTACTTACATTGTACATATATACGACTCTGTTTTCCCGAGCTGGTCTTTGCACTGTCATAACTTACTCTACATTGTATTGTTTTCTCATTGTAGTCGTCAGTTACATTGTTAATGGTGAGATAAAACTTCCTGGAAGTATCATCACAATATGTTGTATAAAGTTCTGGTGGAGGAGCTGCCAAGTCTTTACATTTACCGTCTTCAACAAAGAAAAAGGCGATATTTGTATCACCATAGTTATAAGTTACTATTCTCCAGTTAGAATCAAAGCTACAGTTGAATGTCTGCCTCTCGTACCTGGTTACATTTGCTGTCGGGTACGGCTCTAATGTTAAACTCCAAATTGCTTAAAAAATAAATGTGAGATCAAACTAGACTTTGAAAATATATGAAGATTGATGCCCGGATGTAGCGTTTAACGGCAGAAGTAAAGAGTGCCGCTCATGTTAGGGGCTGTTTCACATTCATTTTAGGGTATGAGTTTTGGCTCATTGTTGGCCCTACAGTGACTGTGGACTGTGAAATGCAGAACAGCAGTAAAAGGGCAGTTCCTTTACTTTAATTACTGTGCAAGTGTAATGATGGATAGTCTCTCATGTTCATTTACATCCATATCTTTTCAACAAAAGAAGCCTAGGTTGACTTGTATATAATCTGTGACAAGTCTAACACCCATTTGTTTAGATTTCTGGACAATTTCTCACTAATAATCAAGAAATATGAGTTTTTGTTGATATTGGTGGAATTTGTTACCATCATTGTTAAAACATTCCTTTCATAACGAAACATCCAATAAGTAAAATGTATTCATAAGGTTTAGGTTTATGGTGTTTAACGCCACTTTCAACAATATTTCAGTTATATCGTGGCGACCAGTTTTACTGGTGGAGGAAACCGGAGTACCCAGAGAAAACCACCGACCTGTCGCAACTCACTGACAAACTTTATCACATAATGTTGTATGAGTACACCTCGCCATGAACAAGGATCGAACTCACAAATTTAGTGGTGATAATCACTGATTGCACAGGTAGTTGTAAATCCAAATACCATACGATCACGATCACGACCACGACACTTATCAATAAACTTAATTACTACATATCAAGTAGTGGAGATAAATTCAGGTTCTTCTACTTCTACCAAACACTGTCCGTTTTCAACAAGTTGAAGATTATATCAGAGGCTGCACATGAAAGGTCAAAGGTAACATAATATAGAATGTTTATTGATATGTGAAAAAAACATTTTGAAGACACGTAAAGGTGTAGTCAATATACTCAAAACTTTCAAACATAATTGTGCTATTAAATTCTTTATTTCATCCTATCGATAGCAATTAAATGTAACTAGAAAACTGTAAATGACTCATGTATTTGTGTGTTAGGGGTCAGAGGTCATGTATTTGTGTGTTAGGGGTCAGAGGTCATGTATTGTGTGTTAGGAGTATCTATTTTGCCTCTTTCTACAAAATTGATATTTCAGTTTGTAATTGTTCCGACAGTGGGGTATTTTGCTTGGTTTTTCATTTTTATTAATCAGATATATCTATAATTGTAATTTACAGTTTCTAAATCGTGTAATTATCATCAAAACTAATGTGCTCCAGCTTTAGCCATAGATGATCTTAGCTGATTTTGGCTAGTTTTGCTTACGCCCTTTGGTTTTGCGTTTAATATCGCAGCAGCTAGCGTAGCTGCTAGCTAAAATAGCCAAGATGCTATTGAACGATTAGCTACGTAGCAGTGCTAGCAAATATGGCGCCAATCATATAGAATAATTTCTTGGAACATTCTAGCTAATCGTATTTGTCTAGTTACCTTAATAAATTATCATTCGTATTAAGAGCGTTGGCACTTCCTTACGAAATTAAATTTAGTTTTAATCTTGGATTCAAAAGGTAGCAGACATTTTTTAAGCTAGCTAGATCTATGTAGCGGCTAGGCTAGCTTTCCGTTCAATAGGATTTTCTACGAAGCTCAACCTAACAGCTACGATGTTGAACGTAACCCGGATGAAGGTTATTCCAGTATAAATGTGTCGTGCGTACTCAATTTGATATCTACGTTTTTATTTATATGACAGGTTATATTCCTTATTGTTCAAGACAAACTATACGCGCAATTTTGTTGACTTAAATATGCAGCAGTTATAGGTTACCAGACACACAGTGTCGGCCATTAGCCAATTGGGCCCCGCCCTGGAGTGATCTACTCTCGGCTGTTCAAGTACACACAACAACACACTGCAGGTTTTACAGAGAACAGCATTGGGCTCCGCACCTCATAATGCCGGCCCTGTTGGGACAGTCAAAATGTATATAAAAATATCTACAAAATGTACTTACATTTAATACAAGCACAAAATAATAAAACGTCCTTTAGCATTTTGAACCAGGAAGTTTAAAAATGTGTGATGCATTGATGATAGTAAGAATAACAGAACAATAAAGTTTAAATATATGAAGTTTATTTTTGGACCAAGGTACCTATGTATGTGTATTACGCATGGTAAACATTTTTAAAAGATATACTGAATTAAAAGCAATCGGGTGATAGACGACCAGTCTCTGATTCATCTAGTACAAAAAAACACACAGAAATATTATTAATATCGACGCACCACTTCAGTTCAAGGAGGTGTTTGGGTCCATTTACAAAGCTATTTTAAGATGTTAGTGGTAACATTAAACCGGTGTATATTGAAATATATTCCCAGTTGGAAATTGTTCTTGCAGTTATTTTTTTTCTGTGTAGTGTTTTGTAAATCAATGTTTGTCCCTTTTCTTTTGTATTATGAAAAAAATTAAATATACGAAAAGAGTCAGAAACAGTAAATAGAAGAAGGACAGAAAATACAACGATCTACAAAAACACAGAAAACTAAAGGTCGAACAACGATCTACAAAAACTGTGATGTAATTATACTTTTCTTAGGGAACTACGAGAGGTAATTAAAAACACGTCTGCTCCGTTTACATACGTTTTAATAAGAGAAAGTAAAACACAGAACAAATCCGGACATCCTTTGCCACATACGTAATACAATACGTAAACAGAATTATGCACATGATAAACAATACTGAAACTGAATTACACACAAACATAAATATATGCATACATGTATATATCACATCCCCCGTCACAACAAAAAGTTGTTCCAACTTTTTCCCAGTGTGGAATTTAGTTTTGGGATTTATGGTATCCATGCTATTTCACAAAATACATGTATCAACTTATACCTCAACTATAACTTTCACCCACATTTCTCACTTATTGAGACAATATTGTAGAACAAAATGCTGTAAAACATTACAGATATAAACATGAATTTGAATCCTAGTTGTCATGAAATGTGGCAATATATATATACTTTAATGAAAACACTAGAGACCTCACTCTTAAAATTTAAAATTGTAGATGTTTGCTACCAGTGATGAAACATAAGACATACCCAAAAAAAAATTACGACTATTTCTCGCACTCGCTCGCCTGGTCATTCACTGATTCTCACTATATACAAAAAAATAATGAAGTCCTATATCTGTCCACTAAAAGCAAAACTACCAAGGTTATTTGTGATTAACATTATAATCGACCACAGACATTGATTCATTCATTATCATTGTTTTACACATCGCACAACGTTCTTATATTCTCATTAATTAAATGCCTTGAACTACATGTATGTGTTTGATACATTATGCATATAAATCCACAAAACAACAATAACAAAAACTAGTGTGTATCCCAAAGAAAATATCTTCCCATCGTTATAAAACACA
>MJUT01016397.1:86372-97808 GCA_002080005.1 Gigantidas platifrons | reverse complement strand
TTCACACTCATTCTAGGGTATGAGTTTTATTCATTGTTGAATACCCTACTGTGACTGTGAAATAAGGAGCAGCAGTAAAAGGGCTGTTCCTTTACCTTAATATATGTGCAAGTGTAATGATGGATAGTCTCTCATGTTCATTTACATCCATATCTTTTCAACAAAATAAGCCTAGGTTGACTTGTAAATAATCACTGACAAGTCTAACACCCATTTGTTTAGATTTCTGGACAATTTCCCACTAATAATAAAAAAATATATGAATTTTTATTGATATTGGTGGAATTTTTTACCATCATTGTTTAAATATTCCTTTCATAACGAAAAATACAATAAGTATTCATAAGGTTTAGGTTTATGGTGTTTAACGCCACTTTCAACAATATTTCAGTTATATCGTGGCGGCCAGTTTCATTGGTGGGGGAAACCGGAGTACTCGGAGAAAACCTCCGACCTGTCGCAAGTCACTGACAAACTTTATCACATAATGTTGTATCGAGTGCACCTCGCCATGAACAGGGTTCGAACTCACAAATTTAGTGGTGATAATCACTGATTGCACAGGTAGTTGTAAATCCAAATCCATTACGATCACGACCATGACGGCTTCTAAGTATTAATAAACTTATAACTACATATCAAGTAGTGGAGATAAATTAAGGTTCTTCTACTTCTACCAAACACTGTCCACTTTCACCAAGTTGAAGATTATATCAGAGGTTGCACATGAAAGGTAAAAGGTAACATAATATAAAATGTTTATTGTTTAAACTTTACGCGCAATTTTGTTGACTTAAATATGCAGCAGTTATAAGTTACCAGAGACACAGTGTCGGCCATTAGCCAATTGGGCCCCGCCCTGGAGTTATCTACTCGTGGCTGTTCAAGTACACACAACAACACACTGCAGGTTTTACAGAGAACAGCATTAGGCTTCGCACCTCATAATGCCGGCCCTGTAGGGACAGTCAAAATGTATATAAAAATATTTACTTACATTTAATACAAACACAAAATAATACAATTTCCTTTATCATTTTGAACCAGGAAGTTTACAAATGTTTGATGCATTGATGATAGTAAGAATAACAAAACAATAAAGTTTAAATACCTATATAAAGTTTATTTTTGGACCAAGGCACCTATGTATGTGTACTAAGCATGTTAAATATTTTATAAAAGATATACTAAATTATAAGACAATCGGTGATAAACGACCAGTCTCTGATTCAACAAGTGCAAAAACACACAGAAATATTATTAATATTGACACAACATTTCACTATGAGGGAATGTTTGACTCCATTGATAAAGTTATTTTAAGATGTTAGTGGTAACATTAAACCGGTGTATATTGAAATATGTTCCCAGTTGGAAATTGTTCCTGTAGTAATTTTTTTTCTGTGTAGTGTTTTGTAAATTAATGTTTGTCCTTTTTCTCTTAGCCATTGCGTTATGAAAAAATTGAATATACGAAAGAGTCATTAGAAGTCGTAAATAGAAGGACAACAAATACAATGGCCAAAAGGACACACAACGATCTAAATAAATACAGAAAACTAGAGGTTGAGCAACGATCTACAAAAACACAGAAAACTAGAGGTCGAGCAACACGAATCCCACTAAAACCAGGTATAACTCGTGTGCTCCGGAAGAGTAACCAGTTCCTGCTCCACTAGTGATGCATGTCGTATGACTGTTGTTGCAAACACTGAAATGTCATGGATGAGGAAAAGACCGGATTGTGATCACGACAAACAGAACACATGTGTCCTTCTTCAATTTACGGCTTCATTTGGTATCTTCAATTTTTTTTTCTAGACATCAATCAATCCACCTATTTGATAAGAATCTAAGGTCAAAGTATACAAGATTCGTTTCATTTATCTATTGTATTACTTTAATGTTTTATTGGTGTTATTTGTTTCATTGCGTATAGTGATGTGGGGTGGCTCAATGAGTTAGGTCGCTGGATCCAACACCTCATACAAGCCTATCACCAATACGGCGTGGGTTCGCGCCCAGCTTTGTAAATTACAAAAAAGGGTGCACTCGACTCGCAAATGATAAACTTTACCAGTTACTTGCCCAGGGTCGGTGGTTCTCTCCGGCTTTCTCCACCACTAAAACTGGTCGCCATGATATAGCTGAAATACTGCTGAAAGTGGCGTTAAAACAACAAAAATAAAATCAAATCAATCGTATAATCTTGTCTTACGACTATACGAGTAACACGGTGAGTGTCTTATAAGAGGCAGGAATTACTTACCCTTCGTGAGCATCTGGGTTTACCCCGGTTTGTGTTATGTGATACGTATTTTTTGTCCTCGTCCTGTGTCCTATGTTCCCAATATTGCAAGTGTCCATTCTTGAACTTGATTATCCCTTCAGTTTCTCAAACATTTATTCAATACATTCGAACCTGGTTACGCAAGTCCGGTAATGTTACTTCGATATTCGAGTAATCTAGATATCTGGGGGAATTTATATTACTACCTTCTACTAACAGACCATTGTTTTTTTTATTTCAAGCTATGTGGTCTACAAGAAACAACTTATACCATTTTGATGGGTTTAAATTAATGGTGATTAATGCCACATTCAACAATATTTCAGTATCGTGGCAGTCAGTTTTATTTATGGAGGAAACCGGCGGAAACCACCGACCTGCCGCAATTCACTAACAAATGTTATCACATGTACCAGTTTCGAACTCACAACTTTAGTGGTGATAGGAACTAGGTGTATATGTACTACTATACGACCACGATCATGATGGCCACTGTGTGTTTTGTTGCGTTGACGCAAAAGCTGCTAAAGCAAGGCTTTTAGTTTGTGAGGATCGTGTTGTACATTTTGTCTATTATATACATTTATGTTCCAATTCTCGTGTTGTAATGTCCACTACGATTTCTGCATGAAAACAATATTCCGTTCGTCCTACCCCACTTGTTTGTAAGAGGGTTCCTGTCCTATTTATGATATTTGTGCTTGTTGCGAATAGTGGTGTCCAACATGCTTCCATATCATACTAGTATGTCTTTACGTTTACAGTTCCGTGATGTGATATCCACATAGAACGATGTTCGGTTCATCTTTACCCCAGTTGTAAGAGGACTCATGGCCTATTTGTAAGAGGCAGAAACTCCTTACCATGCGCGAGCACCTGGGTTCACTTCCGGTTGTTGGTGGGGTCCGTCTTACTAATCTTAAATTTTCAGTATTGTTATTTGTTTTGTTTGACTTGTACATGTATACCCAATGTTCAATGTTGCCAGTGTCTCTAGATTGTCCATTCACCATTGGCTATTCGTTTTTCTCTAGCATTTATTTGCATGCATGAAGGAAATAAAACCACAACACTGATGAAAGTTCAAATTTTATTTTAGAAAAATATTTTAAAGCTAACAACATTATACCAAGATAAACAGCTGTGCTATCTGCGCATGAAATCGACCGTATTGTCTCATAACTCTTGAAAAAAACAAAAGTGAAAAAAGTTTAATATACATCGACCCTCACACCACAATTACAAATAGTCTAGGAAGTCGATCCACAATTAGTAAGGTTTATAGAAAATAACGCGTGTTAAACTTGAATGAATCCGCAACACTGACTACTTTTCATCGGATAAAATCCCATAACTGTAGAACGACAAATGTAAAAATCGTCAAAAACTACACAGACAATCCAACTATATTTCCCAATAATGTTATGTCAATTGAACAAAATGTTGCAAAGTTAATATGGAGGTCAGAGTTAACACACGGAGTAATCTGTTGTATTACTACCATATTGATATGCTTAAAACGGACTATTTTGTGTGGGATAACGTCCCCTAACTATAGTACGATAAAAGTGAAAATATTTACGAGAAAAAAAAACACAATATAAAACAGGTCCCCAAACCACTTTTCCTGTTAATCTCTTCAAGTTTGAAGAAAAAGTAGTAAGGAAATAACAGGGAAAAAGTTATATGCAAAAAAAAAAATACAATGAAAAGGGGTTTGGATTATATATGTTTCACTGGATACTGGAAAAAAAAAATACTATTGTTACGTTAAAATTCAACGTATAAATATATAAATAGCTCATTAAGATCTTTCCATATAAATAACAAAATATAATATTTCATGTCTCCATTGGAAATGATCCAGGATATACCATGTCCGGCCAAAAATGTTTATTACATGTCCTTGATATAAATAAACAAAACCGATGAAAATTCATAGTTTATTTTAGAAAAATATCTTAAATTATTAGTTTTTCCAATCTTTTGATCTTGAGCGTACACGATGAAGGTAATTCCAGAAACGTGTCATGCGCACTAAATTTTATATCTATATGTTTATTAAAACTACTGAGTGTTCGGCTTAATCAGGTTGCATAGTAATAAAAAAACAATTCTAAAAAAAAAATGAAAATTTATAGTTCCTTTTAGATTTGTTTTTTAAATGAACAACATGAAATCAGATAATATGTATTGGGATTGACATTACTACAACAAAACCTTATTGAAATTGGTGTTTAATAGTGACTCATTAAACTATATATACTGTGAAACCTGTTTAAACCAAAACCTGGATAAACTGGAATCCTTTATAACTTAATTTAACCTGTATAAGCTGAAACCCTGTCTATTCCAAAACCCGAATATACCGGAAACCTATATAAAACTAACATTAAATAAAGTTTCAATGTAGGAAATCTTTGTTAATTTACCCTGTATAATCTGTATACCTGTCTATTAGGGTCAGAGGTCAAAAGTTAGTCCTAATGAGGTTCAGTCTAGACCGGCTTCATTGTATCTCATTTGATATATAGAAAAAAAGATAAAAGTCCCCTATAGTTGTTTTTGCTCTCTTATTAGTTATCACCCATCTTCCATATATGGAGTTTATATACTTCTAGTCTTCTCCAATCAAAAAATATTTTATATTACACCTCGATGCAGCCATATTGGATTTTTGACCTGAAAGGAATTTTTCATTTTGAGGACGACTATTGATCTTTCAAATGGTTAAGTGGTTTCAGATGAGATGGATTATTCTGATAAAATAACAAATATATAATCTAAGTCAGCGAAAGACAACTTATATGCCCTGCCAATGCTATATTGAATGAAAAAGAGGGGGGGTATCTCAGGATCGTCAATTTATCCTTCCATTCATGGTTCAAATTAATGGTACTATGGTTCTAAGATGTTTTTTTTTATAAATATGAGCGATCAGAAACAGTTATTCTTGGTTGTGATAAAAAATGGATGACAGATTAGAGAGTTGTGTAGACATTTAAGAGTGGTCCATGCTTCATTCCTGTGAAAGTATCAAATTGCTGGTTCTTCCTCATGAGGTGATTGACAGGTAATGATGCACAAAGGAGACCAAGTGGTGACAAAACCATTTGACCAATGTCGTCGCTCGTATACGAAACCTTACTAATTTAATAAATACAGTAGTTTGATTTTTTTTTGTAAATTCATGAAGTGAATTTTTTAAAACCTTTTACAAAAAAAAAAAAATAAATAAATAAAAAAAAATGTTATGTAATATCTTGCATATTATTTGTCAAACCTACTACCATATCATTATACGAAAATAATAACAGAACTAGGTTACTGATACACCCGGTTGTGGAAGTATTGTTGTTGTTTTTCTTGGTTTTCCCTCCTGTTTATCGGAATTTATTGATTGAATGATTGGTATTTAGTGCCAACTTTAGCAATATTTCAGCTATATCGTGGCGTGCGTAAATTTTATTATTAAACTTAGACATATCGGAATTTAAATGTTATATGTAAATATAGAACAGATGATAAATGAAATCAAATTTAAATCAGTTTCGATGAAAAAAAGAGGTAAAAATAATTTTAATAAAACAACAGGTCTACCAATTGTCCTATTTAACGCCAAATTTCTTGTGGATATCGAAAATATGCTTAAAATGTAACATGACTAGTTTGATCCTAATTCACTTACAATTCAAGATGTAATTGGAGCAGAATTATACGGCTTTTTGTCCGTGAAAAAACTCCTGAGAACAAACACTTGTCCAAGTCCAAGAACCATTATAAATATGGTCTGTCCTATGGACCAATAATTGACACGACTGTTCAAATCTTCGGCAAAGATACGACCTTTGACCTCTTTAAGCCGGAAGTGAGTCTGGCTATCGACGACTGCTCTTAGAGATGTGTGGACTTCTTCTGACGCTGTCTCCATCTGTAATATAAAATCATTCTTTTAATAGAAGCATTCACACAATATTTACCAAGTAATTATGTACCATAGACAGTCAAGGGTAATAGGGTCTATGGTATTTAATGCCACTTTCAAAAATATTTCAGCTATATCATAGTGGTCAGTTTTATTGGTGAAGGAATCAGGAGTAACTGGAGAAAATACTGACCTGCCGCAAATCACTGACAAATTTATCACATATTATATCGAGTACACCTCGCCTGAGTGGGATTCGAACTCGCAACGTTAGTGGTGATAAGTACTGATTGCATAGAAGTTATAAATCCAACTACCATATGATCATGAACCCCCTCTTATAGTAAAAGAGTTACTTTATCCCTAACTGAACTAAAGGATATAGTTACATATTGTAGTAGATATTAGTTTTTGAACTAGAGCAACACGCTTATAGTTGGATTTTTGTAGTGCTAGCTCATTGAAACAATAGTCCGCTGGTAGACATGTCGCCCCACTCAGACACATCATCCTTATTCCGAGCCAATCAATCTTTGCTCTTTATCCTTAATGCTGCGTCCTTAGCGGGGGAGCAACAAATACCAATTTTATAGTCTAAATGGTCTGGCCCGAATCGACCGCACTCGAAGCGAGAACGCTAACCATTGCCCCACCGCAGAGATCCCCATTGGGTGCACAGTAGAGCCCTGGATAAGGGAAGGTTACAACTATTTCTAGTATTTTCCAACTGCAGGGGCACACGCCCCCTCAAAATCTTCGCCTTGAAAATATTCTAGTTGTATAACTCCCTGGTCGTTATGTACAAGCTGTTGAACAATGTCAGATGTTAGTGGCCATTTTGTTGTTAAAGAGTTCTCTTCAATGATCAGTCATGTATATTTCCTTTATTCTACCCTTCCAGAGCACCAGAGTTCACCCCCGGTTGTTTGAGTGGTTGTGTTGCTCGATCTTCAGTTTTCTGTGTACATTTGTAGATCACTGTTTGTCCTGCGATATATCGTTCTGATACCCCTTTGTTATCTTCAAACTTTTATTGGTCTCAGCTTGGATTACTGAACAACCTCCTAAACACAAACTGTGTACAATACTATCAAATTATTATTCATTTACAGTTCGTTTTCAATTAAGTTTTGTGGTTTCCCTACAGGGTCGAGTGCAGCCATCTTGGATTTCGGATCAGTATACAAAATAAAAAGTAATTTTAACAGAACAATGTCTTAACTAGTATTACTGTGAGCATAGCTCACTAAGATATACCCTCCGCTCGCCACATCTGTCTAACCTATTTCCATAACCAAAACATTACTGATTGTTCCGACCAAAAATGAAAGGGACCCCCTCTATTACCCAGCCAATGATTATTTAGTTTCACCAGATTCCATCATGCATTACTAAAATTTTCCTCTGACACTGTATAAAATATAAGGCCCCTAACTCTGGAATAACTAGAACTGTGAGTGACCTCACTGAGTGATACCTCCCGCTTGCAGTGTAGTAGGAGTTGCGCTTACAAGGTACATGACCTTTCGTGAAAGTATAAGTTGAATTATCTCCCCTTTTAAATATTGGACAGCATCCATATTCCTTCACGCACATCTGCAGGTAGTGTACTACAAGTGTGTAAAGTTTCATAAAAATCCAATAAGCCGTTTAGGAGGAGTTGCGCTTTTAAGGTACATGCCCTCCTCCCTTTTCGTGAAAGTATAAGTTGAATTATCTCCCCTTTTAAATTTTGCACAGCAACCATATTCCTTCATGCACATCTGCAGGTAGTGTACTACAAGTGTGTAAAAAGTTTCATAAAAATATAATAAGCCGTTTAGGAGGAGTTGCGCTTACAAGGTACATGGACGGACGGACAGTATAAGTTGAATTATCTCCCCTTTTAAATTTTGGACAGCAACCATATTCCTTCATGCACATCTGCAGGTAGTGTACTACAAGTGTGTAAAGTTTCATAAAAATCCAATAAGCCGTTTAGGAGGAGTTTACAAGGTATATGGACGGACGGACGGACAGGGCGATTCCTATATACCCCCCCCAAACTTTGTTTGCAGTAGGTATAATAAAAGTGAATATCATCAAAAATGAAAGAGACCCTTCTTTCTTCATGAGTAAACTACTGCTCAAATTTCAAAATATTCTTAGAAACACTACTCAAGTTATCATATGACATAGGGTAAAAATCCTATTTCCGTCATATCAAGTCCAATAACTCTGGAACGGGAAAAGTGAAAATCGTCAAAAATGAAAGGGATCCTCCTCTCTTCACCGGTAAGCTGCTGATAAAATTTCAAAACACTACTCAAGTTATCATACGACATAGGGTAAAAATCCTATTTTCCGTCATATCAAGTCCAATAACTCTAGAACGTCAAAAGTGGAAATTGTCAAAAATGAAAGGGATCCTCCTCTCTTCACCGGTAAGCTGCTGATAAAATTTCAAAACATTCTGAGAAACACTACTCAAGTTATCATACGACATCGGGTAAAAATCATATTTTCCGTCATATCAAGTCCAATAACTCTGGAACGGCAAAAGTGAAAATCGTCAAAAATGAAAGGGATCCTCCTCTCTTCACCAGTAAACAGCTGATAAAATTTTAAAAGATTCTAAGAAACACAACTCAAGTTATCCACTTATCGTACAACATAGTATTTGTCTACAAACGGACGGACGTACATGGTGAAACCAGTATACCCTACTACAACTTCGTTGAGGGGGGGTATAATAATATCGGTAGCAAACATCTTATTTAGATTGGAGCCAGGAGATTACAACAATGTCATGTGGTCTTGACCATCTTGGATTTCCAATTGGCACAAAAATGATTGCTTTAAGTGGACACTCGTATGAAATGGACATTCATGCCATGCTTTGCTCTACTTATTTTTTTTGTGTTTTCAGAGATGAAGAATTTTGAAGCATTTTTCCATAGGGTTCAATTTTAAATCATGATTTTCGATGGCAGTCATATTGAATTACTAATAAAATTATACATAATAAACACAAAATGTCTACATGGCCATCCAATCATCATTCATGAGTAGATGAGTAGTCAGTTTTGTAGTTTATTAGAAAACAAAATTAATAAATATTTTCCTGTAGGGTCCTATATTCTGTGGTGGCCATCTTGGCTTTAAAAAACTACACCAGAAACACAAACTTTGTGGAAATGTTCATAGAAGTTTATATTAGTTTTGGACACTGATGTTAGTTTGGGACAAAATTGAAATGTGAAAAACAGATGATAAAGGCTTACACAAAGCTATGATATGTATAGCTCTGCCTCACACAGGACTTTCAATAAGGGACAGTACCAGGTACTTTTGCCCACCTAACATGGTTTTTAGTACCTCCTGATTTTAAATAGTTTTGTATAAGATATTCATAAAAATTGTTAAAATAGTAAATAGTGAAGTACTGGTAGACTTGAAAAATAATGAAAACCCTGCTCACATGACCCTTGGGGTCAGATGAATTAATAATAACTAGTTTAATGAATATCAGGTGTTAAGAGTTATGGTGTTTAATGCCACTTTCAACGATATTTCTGCTATATCGTTGCCAGTGGTCATATTTATCTGTGAAGAAACCAGAGTAACCTGAGAAAACCACCGACCTGTCGCATTTTAGTTATTAGTGCTTTCATATAAAATAATTATTTCATTTTCAAGTAAAATGAAAAAAATAAAAAGAAAGAACTAAATCCACTACAAAGAGTCTTATAATTAATAGCTAAAAATTGGGATACTTGTAATGGTGGTGGGAAAAAACTGTCAGAAAAAAAAATAGCCTGAAAACCTACATGTATCAATATTTATTCATATCAATCTCATTACATACATTCCTCATTGTAGCATGCAAAATCTATTATTATCAAGTCCATGTTAAAAATAAACTAATAATGAACTATACAATTTAAGAAAAGAAAAAAAAAAAAACAACACTATTACAATTTTCATAAATTTAAAACTGAAAAAAAAAAACACAATCAGGTGATCAAGCAAAAAGTGGCAGGCAGTGAGTGAGTAAAGCATTGACAGAGAACAAAACATGAATATCTTGTGGAGTTTTATGCATTAAATTTCAAATTTATCTTCAATATCAAGTGACTTGAGAACTTTCCAATTAAAAAATTATTCAGAATAGAGCTTAATAACCACCACAAAACTATAAAAGGGAGATAATTCTGTTTATATTAGTTTACCACAGGTCTGTAGATGAGAAATGCAATGAGAAATGCTGTGAGGGGCAAAATCAGGAATTTGATAGTCAGAGTTCTACTGAAATCCTGATTTTCGTCGTCATAATTCAACCAAAATCTTGACATCAATAGTTCTTGGTTTTCAAGGGGGATTTGTATGTTTGTATGAGCCCCCCCCCCTCCCCCCCCCCACAAAAAAGCTGTCCTGTGGGTGTGTACAAAAATTGTCTGTATTATTACTAGCAAGCCTTATAGTAGCTATAGCTTTAGTACATTCAGAGTATTTTTATCAAATACATTGGAACATTAATTCTACTACAGAAATTTACCTTGCATTCTACTCTGAAGAAACTTAATACAGAACATTTCATAGCCTATATAGGTGCTTCCCACAGGCCTCTACATTAAATTTTTTTTTAACTTGTCTCTTCGGACATTACTAACTAAAACAAGTTGCAAGTCAAAATCATTAGGTCTTGTTTTATACTCGGCTATAAAAACTAGAGGCTCTGCAGAGCCTGTCATCGCTCACCTGGTAATAATTGGCAGGGTAAATCCTTAGGAACGTGAAGTCTAACAAAGATTAATATTTTCTTGCGATTTAGGACACAATTTGCTTACTATTGAATGTGTGCTCCATAAATTCTGAAAACCTAAAGTCCAAATTAAAATCTCCCATGGTACATTTGTAAGTATATTAGACTGCTTAAGTCTTAATTCTTGAAGGTTATCAACAAGCATATTTGTCAAGTCTTTCTGTTTGCAGATAGGAGCAGCATAGAACAAATCAAGTCCACTGGCTTGGTACTTTTTGAGAAGAAAAAGTCAGTACAAATTCCCATTGGGTCTTGTAGGCTTCTATGTTAAACTTTGTTCGTCTATGGCGGCCATCTTGAATTTCCAATCGGAACCAAATTTACAATTTAGGTAGAGGACCATCCATAGATCATTCACACCAGAAAACAAATTCAATTGAATCAGTAGTTTCTGACCAGAAGATTTTTAAAGATTGA
>MJUT01016397.1:0-75756 GCA_002080005.1 Gigantidas platifrons | reverse complement strand
AAGTCTATATGTATTAGTAGTAACACAGAGATATGAAATACATTATTTTAATTGTTTTAAAAGAATGTTGCGCTCATTTATGGAAAATGTAGGCTGTTGATTTACATGTGAATGAAGGTTTCAGATGTCTATACCTAGTCAGGAATATGAGGATTGACCTCAGTTGTTTCTTGGGTGACTTGGATTTGCCTTTCGATTTGTAAAATGGCGTTCCCCTTTGATCGTGTTCGGAGTTTTGTTGTCACCTTTTTTCTATAGCATACTTTCTACGTTCTTCTTGTTTATGGCATTTCTATTGATCAATGCCCTTTTCTGTAGAATTGTCATGAAAGTTTCTTAATATATTTTGATAGGTTTGGAACACATTTTATACTTTATTTAGTACATCATGTTATAGTCTAGCACCTACCAAGAACGGGGAATTGCTCACCCTTCGAGACACCCGAGTTAATCCCAGTTCACACGGACCCCGTAGACGGACAGACACATATTAAACCGTATATACCCTTGCCCTCAGAGACGGAGTGCAATAATCGGATTAATCTCGTTTTTTTTCTTTTTTTTTTGCTTTCTTATATTGTTTTTATTCGGTATTGTGATCAGCCTGTAAATTAGTCAATTTGTAACTTGAAAATGGGTTACCAATACTTCCCCAGAATAATAAAAACGTTGATTAAAAAAAATGACCCTGGTCCCCATAGGATTCCAAGATCGTCGTCCCCCTACACAACATGATGTTGTTATCGAAAACAATGTTAAACCAGGTTTTCACAGGGTTTTGAGGATACATGAACCTTTCCCATTGTTATCGTATTTGTTGGAGTAAAAATGATGAGCTTAATTGGTGTAGGAGTGCCAAATCGAGTAAAGTACCAGCTAACACTGTCTGAATACTCTACCCTGTCGTATTTTCCTGGAGTGTTTGTATATTTCCGAAGCGTATTGTGCATGGAAATTGGACTACATTAGTTCCTAATTAACCCTAAAGTTCCATTATATACTTCTTGCAGTCCAATCTAAGTAAATACAAATAGAATATGCCTGAGAAAGCAAACTTACCTGCTTTCTGCCGCTTCAAAATCACTGTCCCCGCGCGATGCAGATCGCCGTCCCCATATGTTGTATTGATCACGGTGATTAGTGCCGATTGGCATTGATTACACATGTAGTTGTATATCCAACTACCATACGATCACGTTCACGAGGGCCCCTAAAAAATTGTTTAATTTTTGTTTGTTTTGTTTATGCTCCCTTTTTACAAATGCATACAACACGTGCAGAAAATAGTTATGCCAGAAGACTGAGATAGCAAAATATTACATTTGTGTAAATTATTTCTTCACCCATTAGAAAATTATATTTTTTTTCAGCCCTGTTTATTCAACGTCCAAATCCTGTTTTATTAAAAAAAAAAAAAATATAATGAAATAAAACACAAAAATAATACACTGCCAGAGCAGTCCCATGTTAGTATACAGCAAAATATTTGAAATGATTTTAGTGAATTTCGATCGATAAAAAAATATTTAAAAAAATGCCCTACATGAAAATAGGGTAACGAAAACGTAAACTGAATAGCATTCAAAATAAACACACTTCAAAATAAAACCAGGGTGTAAATATAATATTATCTAAATTAACAGGTCAAATGTTCCACATGATCTAACAATTTCAATAATATATAAAATATTTTTTATTTTTTTTTATGCCAATGCATTTTGAATAAATTTACTTAACAACTAATTGTAAAGGGAAAATTTTTCTATGGTATAAGCTTTAGGAATATCTAAATCATGAAATGTGTCTATGAGAAAATTAAAACTGTAAATTATGTTGATAAAAATTGCAGGTGTGTGGAAATCCCATGTACAATTACCAAATCTCTCCTATTCTTAATGAGGGGCTGTCATGGTTGTGGTCGTATGATAGTTGGATTTACAACTACCTAGGGAATCAGTGCCACTAACGTTGTGAGTTTGAATCAAGCTCATGGCTAGGTGCACCTGATACAACATTATGTGATAAAGTTTGTCAGTGACTTGCGGCAGGTTCAGTTGGTGGTTTTCTCCAGGTACTCCTGTTTCCTCCACAATAAAACTGGCGGCCACAATATAACTGAAATATTGTAGAAAGTGGCATTAAACACCATAACCCCCTCCTATTCTTAGCATATTTAACCAGTTGGGTTTATTCTCTTAATATTTTTATAATAACCACTGTAGTTAAATTTCTGCATAAGAATTTCGTACGAAGGTCTTAAACGATGGAAATTAAAGTCTAATTAAAAATATTTTTGATATTTTTGGTCATAGGTGAAACAAATTCTCCTTCTGCTATAAGTGGATAACGATATTTCTCCACCCTAGATAGTAAAAGTTTTAAATTTTACCTTTTGTTTTACTTGCTCCCAAAACTTTTAAAATTATTTAGGCTTTCCAACCTTTGAACTTTGAGCATACCTCAGTCATTGACTTTAGCAGTGGTTCAGTGGACCACGGCCAGTGAAAATTGATTCGGACCAGTGACTTTTGCCAAATTTTTTCAATAGAATCTATATTATAAATATTCTAATTTTGAAGTTTTCGGGCCAGTAAATTCGAAAGTCTAATTTCGAAGACTGGTACCTGATGAAAGTTTATCCAGAAATGTGATTTGATATCTACGTTTTTTTGTAGTTTTCTAAAAACTATCTCAAGTGGAGAAATATCGTAATTCACGGTATAAATTATTTTCAGTTTCTTTCAGACTTTTTTGCAAGTTGTATGGTAGCAGACCTACCAAAGAAAAAAAAAATATGTGACAATTAGTCAAATTACAAAATATTTCATATTTCCACACTCCTGAATCATTGGGTAGATTATATTTCTCTGGACAAATAAAAGTTTATATTATTGACTAATCTAAATTGTCAGATCAAGATAACATTAATATTAATAAGGCAGCTTTCTAAGGCATGCAGGAATCAAATATAATTCAGTAAACAGATTTAATCCAATGTCCACTATTATACAGTCTTTGCCTCAATTTTTTTCACGTACATGTACCGGTACTTGCCCGAAAGCCAAATTTAGAAATTTTTTTTATTTATTCAAACAAATTCTTTCATAATTTTCACTTGTCCGAATCCGGACGTCGGGCAAGTGGGTTAGCGTGAAGACTGCTATAGGTCACAATACGTGTTTGGTTAGAAAATGAAACAGTTGATTAAATGCTTAATCACAGCTGATGTATCAACTACAAATGTATATTTCCATCACATGTTTCACTGTCACTCATCATGCTAATGTTGAGAACAAATATTTAAGCTTTAATGTCATTCAATGCTATGTAGGTTTCTTAACTACCACTAGAAAGAATACCTACTTGTATTTTAATGAGTCCAGAAGTAATTTCTGCAAATTTTGGGGAGTTGTAAAAATCTAAAATTTGAAAACTGGTGAGACCCAACTGAAAAAGGTGAGACCAGGACTCATCTAGTCAAATTGCAAGGATCCCTGCACTAGTGATATCTGCCATGGTGACCTTTTGTTTTAGACTTAAGTATCATCCGCCCTACACAGTACACACCAACAAACTAAAACTATCCAAAATCATTTACCAGGAATTTCAAAGATTGTGTTTACTATTTTTTGACTTTTTATTGAGAAATACTTTTTTTTTTTTTAAGGAAAACAACAATGGACACAAGTTAATGACATAATCCATTGGGTGATATTTTGTTTTTTTACCTTAAAACTTTTTTTTGTGTTCTAAGGCATTGCTACCCAAGTCATAGCTGTTTAATGTACCTGGGTAGATACATTTTCTGTACTTTTAGAGCAAGAAAAGTTTTTGGATAGGGCGGCCCAATCATGTAAGTTTTATTATCAAAACTACAACTCAAGTTATTTCTAGCTATTGGTGATCTATCTAGGGAGACTTAACTGTTTAGCATGTTTTTTTTTATATATATAATTACCATAGCATAAAAGCAATAAAAAAATATTATCTATCAATACAAGGGAGACAATTTATAGAATTTTGTTATTAGCCTAACAAATGTACAGTAAGAAACAAGATGAAAATATTCATCAGCAAATTGACAGCAATTGAAATTTCCAATTCCATTTTGCTTACTTTAAATCTGTTTACTGAATATATACAGTTTTACACCAGCAGCAAAATATTAACAATAAACATGCAACAAATACAGCACAAAGAAATGCATGCAGGGAGATAAACAACAAGAGATGGCTGGAAGTAATGACTGCCACAGGTAGAAGAGGATGATGATGATGGAAGTAATGACTGCCACAGGTAGAAGAGGATGATGATGATGTAGACAGAGCATTGTTATTGTATCTTAAAACTGTATGAGCACTTTCAACAAGCTGTTACTCTAACTCATGCAATTAATTGGGAGGAGCAGTAGAAAATTCGTTTAGTTGTGATTTAAAAGCAGCAGGCGTACTGTTACATTCTCCGAACAATAATTTACGTAATAATGTCCAAGGAGAATCATGTATCTGATAGATGGAACACAACCAGCGGATACTAGAAACCCTTTTTGTAGATTCTGTACCACAAAACACACCACTCTCCCCACAATACATGAAGGAAATGAGGCAAAAAAAAAAAAAGGTCTATGAAAAACAGTTTTCTAAACTCATCTCCGATTCTGAATAAACCAACACCATGTCCAGAGATTCTTTGTATTGTAAAATCAACACCTGTCTCATGTGAAGACCTGTACCTGTCTATTCTGTTTGATGTGAATCACAATAGAAGGTGTTAATAATAACTAATTCCTTTTTGTTGGACAATTAATGGCAGCTGTAACTAACTACAGTGAAATCTGTCTAAACGGAACCCCTTGAAATTAAATATTATATTTGGCAGTCTGTGCAAAACAAAACACTAGCCCTAAGCCCCAGTCTAGTAAAAATTGTTTTGGGCTAATGAAAAGTGGCTTAATCAAATAGAAAACAAATTCTCTTGAAATGCCTTTCAGGCTAGTCTTCAAACAGTTTTTGGCAGAGACTGTTTAGAATTAGCAGGCTTAGAGTTTTTAAGTAACCAATTATTTACTATAGATCTACAAGGGCTAAGCTTGATAATCGATATACAAAGGATTCCGGTTTAAAACTGGTTTCACTGTACATAAAAAGTTGATAACATTTTGACATATACAGTATAATCTGAAAGCTTACCATAGTCATGGCTGTAGCGTGTTTATCATCTCCCCTGTCAATCAGAGGCTTCTCATCTCCGACTTGGAAGTCGAAATATACAATCTTGTGTGTGAAGGTGGAGAATTCGTTGCTGAAGCAGAATTTAAAGACCCCAGTCTGATCTGGTGTCCATGTAAAACTATCATATTGTTTCTTAACATCTTTGTATAAAACTTGTCCATTGGGAGCCGTTAATTCCATGTCGACATCATACTGACCGCCAGAAATAACCTGTAAACAAAAGGAAAACGGCTGAACTTTCGGCCAACTTATGCATAGATATGAGTGAGAGTTGTTTAATGCTAAATCAGCAATTTTTCAGCCATATCATGGCGAGAACAAATTAACTACAGTGTATCAATGAAATGATATAATGATGTTCACTTTGAACTAAACCAACAATCTTGGCTGAATTTTTATGGAGCTACATGTAGCTCACCGAAATAACAGTCCGCGGATAAACAGGTCGCCCCACTCGGACACATGATCCTGATTCCAAGCCAACCAGTCTTTGCTCTTTCTCCTTAATGTTGCATGCTTAGCGGAGAAGCAACAAACAAAAATTTCATAGTCTGGTTTGACACGATCGGGACTCGAACCCATGATCTACAGCACTTGAGGTAAGCCATTACATCACCTATACAGTCTAGTTCACTTAGGCCAAAAAAAAAAAATATGTGGAATTTTAAAATAGGGTAGGTAGGTGTTTTTTTTTTATTTAAAAAAAGGGGGGGGTTGGAGACGCAATGTATATTGAACGGTATAATAAATGTGACGTATAAACAGTTTTCAATGCATACGATTGCATTTTTATCCAATTACAAGGTGCTGGCATTTATTTATCCGTACGGCCAACAAACTTGTTGTGGCTAACAAGTGCGTCGCCATTACGATTTTATAATAAAAGAGACGGTTACGGAAAAAACACGTAGTTTTCCGGAAATTTTTCCGAAATCGTCAAAAAAAAGTATAGGGTCGGGAATTTGGCAGAAAAAAAAATAGGGTGGGTCAGGTAACCGGAAACACACATATTTTTTTTTTGCCTTATAATGAAATTGCAGGGGGACATGAAATCTTTTTCATTCCAACCGGGCCGAATACAATCATATTATAATTCATGAGGGTTGATGGGGATATATAATGTGTTTGTTGTGTCCAATTTTTTATTATAAGCGATTTCAATTATAAGTGCAGAGCTAAAAGTTTTCTCTTAGCAATTTTAGCATGGCACAGCACCATGTCTTCCTTTTCCAGCACAATGCTGCTCTCACAATGGGTGTGTCTATTACCTTGTCAAATTTGCTAAATTACGGTATATCATTATCTCACTTTAAAAGTACTTTTATTATTATTATCGTAGTAAAATAAAAGTATTTGAATCAATATAAATAGTTTTAGATAATATACATTTTTGTATATAGATCTGACAATTAATATGATTGATTGTTTGATGTTTAACGTCCAGCGAGCAATTTTTCAGCTATATTCAGGATGAGACTAATTTAAACGCCACGGGAGTCGAAACAAGGAAAGGTGATGGGTAGGGACGGAGAATTTAGCCAGTGCAACAGGTCTCCTATGGACCACTGAGCTGTTACACTGGGTTCTTTAACGTGCGAAGAGGGTGGCAATCTATCAACACGGGACCTCGGCTTAGTTACGTCTCATCCAAGGATGGGTTGGTTGTGAATTTGTACATCCTGCACAACCGACGGATGGCAGATGCCCCTTCAAGCCGAAAAAAGCTCTCGGTCCCATTTCTATACCCCGGGGTTCCTGCGAGGTTGACTCTTTTTAGAAGACTAGTACCTCTAGGACTGAGAAACCTGGTGCCTGTTCTACCTCGACACACCCTCTGGGAGGGGGGTGTAATGACAATTAATAAAAAGTGCCAATAAAAGAGTGAAATAACAGTTATTGTATCACCGACTGTCGAAAATCGTCGGACCTATCAGACCGTCGCACAAAATATTGACTAGGTCCGATTTAAACTACTTCGAGTCAGACCCGATGTCCGGAGCAATTTTTCAGTAAATTGGGACCAACAAAACGCTTGAAGATGACCGGCATCATTACTTACTTTCGCTTCTCAAACTTGTTGTTGTATGCAATCTCCGATTTTTGTTTATATTTGTTTACAAAATATTAAACTGATTTAACATGAACCGTAAACCAGTATGCGGTGACTGCGCATGTCAATATACTTTCTTTTTGTCCCAAGAAACTTTTCGTCCCTCAGATCTTACTTTGTCAACAGCACGTTGATCGTTGTCAGTATCGATCAACTATCCAATGATTATTAAGTTTACGGAAAATAAAACTAATTAATGAATGGCTGCGTGAAAGCTTAAATGAATGTCGACAAACAAAGGATTTTTTTAATGATGAACAAGGGTAATAACAAAATTTGGGCAATAACTCCAAAATGGATAATGGCATTTACTTAAAAATTGCAGTGTAGGTAGATCTTGACATGCTGCACATTTTTGCATTTTAAACTTAATATCTACATGTATCTCTTATAGTTTTTGAAATATAAGACGAACAGTATTAAAATTTTGAAAATTTGATGAAAAAAGGGCATTAACTCCAAAATGGGTACTGGGATTTACTTCAAAATTGCAGGGTAGGTAGATCTCGACATGCTGCACATTTTTGCAATTTAAACTTACCATCTATCTCTTATAGTTTTTGAAATAAAGGACGAAAATTATTAACATTTAAAAAAAAATAATTGATGATAAAAGGCCAATAACTCCAAAATGGGTAATGGCATTTACTTAAAAATTGCAGTGTAGGTAGATCTTGACATGCTGCACATTTTTGCAATTTAAACTTAACATCTATCTCTTATAGTTTTTGAAATAAAGGACGAAAAGTATTAAAATTTTGAAAATTTGATGAAAAAAGGGAAATAACTCTAAAATGGGTAATAGGATTTACTTCAAAATTGCAGGGTAGGTAGATCTTGCTGTGCTAATCATTTTTACCCCATGTCAGATTTTTGATATTGTTAACAGTTTTTGAGTTATTACCCAAAAACCTGCAATTTTACCATATGTTCTATTTTTAGTAACAGTGGCCATGTTTGTTGGCCGAATGGAACCAAATGAAGAAGTTTTATAGAGGATCTTACATAGATGCTTCCTGCCAAGTTTGGCTTCATTTGGCCAAGCAGTCTCAGAGGAGAAGATTTTTTTAACATTAGCCAATCAGAAACAAGAATTGCCCTTGGCGGCCATATTTGTTGGCGGAATGGGACGAAATGAAGAAACTTTATAGAGGACCTTATATAGATGTTTTCTGCCAAGTTTGTTTCCATTTGGCCAAGTTGTTCCAGAGGAGTAGATTAAAATATGAAAAAGTTCTGGAGGCAGTATTGAGTGGTTAATACTAATATATTTCTATTATATTAAAATGTATGTTACTTTATATAACTTAAAATGCATTGCTAACTTTGAATTTCAAAAGTTAATACAAAACATTATGTATGAAGATCAACTTGTTTTTACATTGTAACTTTTGTGCATTGAAACATTGTGTTTATAGAATCATGTATGTATAAATCTGTTCTTCGAAAAATAAACAAATTGCAAAAAAAAAAATATATGAAAAAGTTAACGGACGGGAAACGGACGCCAAGTGATGGCAATAGCTCACATGACCCTTTAGGTCAGGTGAGCTAAAAAGAAAGAAATATGCAAAAGACAAGCGTCCTGCACAGTATTTTGGTGCTTTTGGCTATGAATGCTTCATTTTGAAGTATGTAGGTTGTCAGTCATCCATCTGATTCGGTCCTAATGCTACTTATGAGAGGTAACACCTTGAAACATGTGTATAGCTAGCATTATGCAAACTTGGTATCTCTGTTTATTTCATACACAAGTCTATTCTATTGTATGTATATTTCCACATGTCACACAAAAATGTGTTGTACTAACTTTGAGTATTCCAAGGTATCACTTGAAGCTGTAAACAAACCATTTTATGGATTTAGCCAGTAAATGTGTAATTCAGTTGAAGTTGTAAAAAAAAAATGTAGGTCTGACACATTGTCAACATCTGCCAGACAGGAAAGAGATTTCGACAGCTCTGCTACGCTTGTGAAACTTTCATTTACCAACACCCTCTATATTTCTACATATAATATTTAATATAATTTCCGTGATAATATAACAATACATTGAGTGTCAGTGATTGTTGTGTAATGCCAACTCAGCAATTTTTCAGCTATATGGTGAGGACAAGCTAATTTTCAATGAAATGATGATGAGGTCCACTTTGTACTAGACCAACACGCTTAGTTGGATTTTTGTAGTGCTAGCTCACTGAAACAACAGTCTGCTCATTCTCCTTTAAATGCTGCGTGCTTAGCAGAGAAGCAACAAATACCAATTTGATAGTAAATGGTTTTACCTGACCAGGGCTTGAACCCACGATCTATCACACTTGAGGCAAGAGCGCTATTAACCATTACGCCAGCGATGTGGTTAAAAAAAAGCCCATTGAAAATGAACATGAAATGCTCAGCTTTGTGTACAGAACTATATGTATGTGTTTCCTAATCTTGTTGAGATTTCACTCTAGTCTCGGAAATATTCCAGTTTTGTATTCTCCTCCAAATCTCATCACAACATACCATTTTTTTCCATTCTGGAAATCAGAGTCTGACCCCCTGGTGTATTCTGTCGCATCTTTTGTCAGGGACGGACTGTGTTAGACCAAGCCCAAGGGCTGGTAAGATGTCGACATATTTACTATTTCAAAAATGATGATATTCTCAAAATGAGGGGGGTTAAACTTAATATCCAGAATAGAAATAAACGTCATTGATTGTGACAAAATTTGGCAAGACATAATAGTGTCCTATGTTAAAGTGTCCCTCTAGACAATATTTTATAGAGATTGCGATATGAAATAGTGTTTAGGGTTGGGGATAGACGATAAAAATGTCTGCTGGACACTATAACATATGTAAAAGTGTCCGGCAGACACTTTGAGCTAGAGGACACAACTAAATGCTACAGATACAAAATCAAATAATACCATATGTTTTGGGTTTCTTTTATTTCTTGGATGTTGAAGTCTGACTAAATTCTTTAATTTAATATTGGCAGTGTCGGTGTGAAAAGTTGTAAAAACCACAATGGACCTGTATGAGTAGGACATTTTTTTTATCAATCCATTATTGACAAACCTGAAATTCAAGTGTTGATTGAACACCTTTGGCAATTTGCTCAAAAAAGCATTGTCTCTCATTATCTGGTAGTTCAAACGTCAGCTCGCCGGCAAACACTACTGCCAATAAACTCAATCCTACTACGACGCATATCAATTTATCCCGCATTATGAAAACGAACTGTAAAATATGATTATCTGGGATAATTTCAATCTATTCTAATGTTGACAATAAACAGTTTTAAACGTGTGCAACATGTGTTGTCAAGTCTGATCTGCCAGCTTACCGGAAGATGGCGTATTGAAAATTACGTGGCAAACAGAAGAGTTCCGTTAAAGGGAAGTAACTCGTAGTTAACAAAAAGTTGGGAATATAAATAACGCGCAACATTTCATTTTTCTCAGAAAAAAACTTCGATCTTATTCTCGAGCGAACGAAATAGATGAGCACAAATTCAAATGGATATTTATTAAATATTGTATTAAATCAGTTACTAAGGAAGAAACAAAATTGCTTAAGAATTTGTGTCCGGGTTGCGCCGGTCAAATCGCCTCACAGCAAAATCTGTAATTTCGGCACCAATCTAAATAGTCAAATCGGCACCTACATGTAGTCATATCGGCATATAACGTTGGGTTATTTCGGCGCACTCTATCATGATCAAGTCGGCATCTGTATTAAAAATGACTGATATACATGTATAATAAAATATCTATATAAATGGGAAAAAAAGAAAGATGATTGATTGATTGATTTTGTTTGTGTTTGACGCCACTTGCACCAATATTTCAGCTATATCATGGCGACCAGTTTTAGTGGTGGAAGAAGCCGGAGTACCCGGAAAGAACCACCGACCATGGGAAAGCAACTGGTAAACTTTACTACTTGCGACTGCGAGGCGAGTGCAACGGCCCCATTTTGTAATTTACCAGGGCGCGAACCCACGCCGTATTTGTGATAGGCTAACTATGAGCTGTTAGAGAATCCAACTACCAAACTCATTGAGCCACCCGGGCCCTTAAAAAAAGAGAAAGAAAAGAAGAAAGAAAGTTGGATATATTTACTGTGACAAGTATCATATATATATATACGTATATAAACTCAATCAACAAAAACATTGTTAGTTATTACGATTAAATTTGATTGCGTATAATTAATTTTGAGTATTAACTTTATGGAATAAATTACTTGTAATATAATTCTAATACATCTAGCATGCCGCATGATTAACATTACATGTGTTTCTTTTAAATATATTATGGACATTTTTGATGTTGCAATGTAGAGGCGGGGCAAGACAATGAATCCTACATCCAAGCCATCTTTATATATTTTGAGATATTTTATGGATTCAATTATTGTTTGTCTAAATAACAAACGAATGATAGATGTGGCTATACAAAATCTTTATTCAATGCTCAATTTTACCCCGACGGGTTGAAGGCATATACAAGGAATATATGAACGTACACAAGTCAAATAGACAAAGACGTAGTAAAAGAACGTACAAATAAAATGAAAACAATTAATTGATCTACATCCAATTACAACTATGCATCCCACTTTCCACTTTCCTCTATGCTATCGACTTTTTAACTATCGTCAATTGTTGACAAAATTTCGTTTAAGTGATCATAACTTAGAAATAGAACTAGGCCGTTACAAAAATATTCCACGAAATCAAAGACATTGTAAATTTTGTAAAACATTAGATGACGAATTACACTTTTTCTTTGATTGTAAAGTTACTGATGATATTAGACCTGCCTTTATTGATTTTATAAAAACAAAATATCCTCACTTTAATCAACTAGATTCCCCTGAAAAGTTAAAAATTATTCTTAATCCCGATAAAGAAATTTTGCCCAGTGTTTGTAACTTTATAAAGCGATCATTAGAAGCGCGAATATGAGGTTCACGTTGGTCAGAGCATATAAAACATAATATTGTTTTTATCAAGCGGTGGTAGTTGTATTTGTTTATACATGTATATATAGATTGTCTGTTTAATGTTAGTTTATGTTTGTAGTACTATACCCAAAAGGGTTTTATATGCAATAAAGATTATTATTAATTTAGGACAGATTCCGTTTATAACTTTGTACAGTATATTTCTCAATGTTTGGTTATTCTTACATCTAAAGAAAAAATGAAACTCCTCTTCAACCTCTTTTAAATCACAAAATTTACATATTCGATTTTCTTTTTTAATTCTTGTGTATCTTCCTCTTTCAATTTCAAGAAAATGATTCAATACAAGCATTTTATATAAAAGTTTTCTGTCTTCCTAATTGATATTGAGTAATTCATTTCATATTCAGTTTTAATTTTTCTGTAAATATAAATTCTACTGTTTTCTTTAGTTGATTTTAGCTTATCGAAAAATAATTCTTCATATTTCTGTTTCAGTTGCTGTTTAATATCCTTATTAAATGATGAGTTTTTGTGGGAATGGTCATTATCTTGTATTATATTTATATCAATATTATCAAATTTGCATATGTTTTCTACATATGAAAACCACAAGTAAGTACCAACTGAATGCAGTGATTTTGAGAGAGAAAAGGCATCTATTAATAAAGGATTATTTCCATCACTAGAAATTCTAGCTAAATATTTTAGTGACTGTACTTTAATGAAAACATCAACTGGATATTGGGCTTGTTCTGCTCTTACAGCAATATTAAATGATGGTTTGCTCAATCCCAATACATATTTACAAATTTACAAAATCTTAAATTTATCTTTTCTGTCGGACTTTTATCAATAAAACTTAACATATCAAAATTGTTCAAATCATTAATTTGTGCTCGGTTAAAAGCATTTGATATTTTCTCATGAAAATCCATATAACATATTTCAGAATTATAAAGCTACCACAATCGTGGTATAACTGATCAAGTAATTTAATTATGTTTGATTAACGAAGTGACTTGAATTCGCAAAACCGTCACCACACAAATCTGTCGGTAATTATTTGTGTCCTGATAATAATTAATTTCTTCTTTTAATCAATCATATCTTTGTAAAGTATTGCACTGTTTGTGTAATAATTAGCGACCTGATATTTCACTGTACATTGAAATACATATGGTAGAAATATTTACAATTATTTTCAGTTTTTATATAATCGAAATGTTTGCACATTGTTTTAACAATAATTCCAGCTATTCCCACTTGAACATTTCCTTTTGATCCTGGATCCTCAAAAATAATACATTTCTCTGACGTCACGCTGGATTCAGCATCAAAACTTAATTTTCAGGGGTATACAACAAACGGACATGGAAAACGAGAACACCGAAACAGTACTTAAGCATTTTCTACACACCAAGTTAGACATTTCTAATGTGGCAGATGTCAACTTTCAAAACGTACACCGACTTCGACCGAGGACCGATGGAAAACCTGGAAGCATTATTGCGAAGTTTGCCAACTATAGCGACCATGAGACCGTTTGGAAGGCTGCCCCTAAATTAAAAGATAGACCGCAATATTCAGTGTCGCAGCAATATCCTGTCGAGATAAGTGATCGGCGTAAACAACTATACCCGAAAATGAGAGAACTACAACGTCAGGGCAGACGAGCCAACATAGTCGTGTATGAAAGACTTAATAGTTGACGGTCGTCCGTATGACCCCCACCCCGTAGAAGTCCCCAAGATGCACGCGCTGGTCGTTAATACAACGCATCGGACACCAGTATCGGCTTCACTTATAAACTAAATATCACTCATCTTAATGTATGTGGAATGAAATCAAAATTACTCAACCCTTATTTTCATAATTGCACTTTATGATATTTTAGTATTTACAGAAACAAAATTAGATAATTTTGATGTGTTAGAGTTACCTAATGAATATGATTATTTTGCCAAAAACAGAAAATATTTTTCAAAAAAATCAGGTGGTATTGTTGTTATTTAAAAAAAAAAAATTGCAAAAATATTTAAGATTCATTAAATCGGAGTCTGAGTTTGTTCAGTGGATAGATATTTCGAAAGATATATCACCTTTTGGCCAAAATATATTACTTGGTTGTACTTATATTCCACCGGAGTTTTCAAAATACTCTTCGGATGACTCTTTCATTGATATAGAAGAAGAATTGTTATTATTTTCTCAAAATACCAAAAATATTGCGGTCATTGGGGACTTTAACGCAAAAACTGCTAATTTAGATGATTATGTTGTAATTGATGAAAATTTAAATGAAATACTAAATATTGTAGATGATGTTGAATGTACTGATGATATTCCAAATGACTTTATACTTAAACAAAACAATATTTTACAAAGATGTAATAAAGATACAGGCCGTGTTAACAAATATGGTACAAAGTTAGTAGATTTTTGTAAAAGAAGTAATCTTTTTTATAGCAAATGGGCGTTTGTTTTCTGACAAAGGTGTAGGTCGTACAACATGCAAAGATGCTAGCATGGTTGACTACCTGCTTTTATCTCCAAACATTATAAATATTATAACTGATTTTGAAATTATTTATTTCAATCCCATGTTTTCTGATGTTCATAATCGAGTACACCTTACCTTGACAGTTGAAGGTGAAAATAATCAGCAAAATCCTATTGATAATCCAAATATTAATCCACGTGTTCCATACAGGTCACATAAGGTAAATGAATTCATACAGGTAATTAACGATGATCCACACAATACACTAAATGAAATCAACAACACACTGAATGAAGTTGACGATAGTACACAAGTAACGGTTGAACAGGTAAATAGAATACTTAATGACCTTGCCACACTCTTAGTTAATAGTGCAACTACCGTATTTGGTGTAAATAAACAGGTAAGACCATCAAGATCTATTGTACGAACTTGACCTCAAATTACGATCTTTTCATTGGCTATAGTCGACATTCCATCTGCCGATGTGTATAACAGAAAATCGTTTGTAGGACAATATTTATGAATGAAGTTTATTGAAAGCTTCACTGACCTCAAATGAAATCTTTTCATTGGCTATAGTCATGCGAAAATCTGTTGGAAGTCGTCTGTAGTAATTAGCCACGACATTATGAATGAAGTTTACAGTAATTAGCCACGCCGTCAAAGAGTTAAACAAAATTCGTTTATTTATAGCAATGGCTATGTCTGGAGACGATTCTAAAAATATAGCACAATTATAGCGGTCAGTGACCTTTTGACCGACAATACACTCCTTTGTAGAACGTTTTCATTCATTGTAATGTATGATTTCTTGAAGTTAAAACAATACAATCATTTCGTTTTCTTTTATTTATAGCTCCACAAAAAATCAATAAATACACAGATCAACTTATATCGGTCAACGCATTGCCTTTGATCAAATCTTGTCAATGGCTATGTTTGGACAGGATTCTAAAAATATATCACAATTATAACGGTCAGTGACCTTGTGACCGCGACAGTACAGTATGACCAAGTTATATCGGTCATCGCATTGGGTGTAGCACACAAAACGATACAATTTAAGCTATCAAATTCGTACAAAAATATTATCAGCCTTAAAATGGTAGCCATTGACATTTAAAAGGTAGTGAATCAATTGTACGGTTCCAGTTTCGCTGTCACCGTACAATTGATTCACTACCTTTTAAATGTCAATGGCTACCATTTAAAGGCTGATAATATATAATGGTAAACCATGTTTTAATAAGGAGTGCAAGGAAAAGCGAAATGAGTTTCACCAAGCGAAAAATAGATATAGGTATAATAAATCTGTGGAGATGAAACAAGTTCTGAACTGTTCAAGAAAACGCTGAACCAAAACTATAGTAAGTATTAAGAAAAATGTGCTGATGAACTTAGATCTCAATCTAAGTCTGACCCAAAAGCCTTTTGGAAGATTCTTAATAAATATACTGGTAATAAAAAAGAAAACTCACCAATTCCTATCGATACTTTTTATGAATATTTCAAAAACTTGAATCATTATGATACAGATGATAATGATGTTGCCTTAGATATAGATTTTAACTCCATTTGTGATAACCCTTTATATGATTCAAAATCTTGAATGATGAGATCACTGAAGAAGAATTACTTGATGCAATTAAGAATCTAAAGAATAACAAATCACCGGATTAGATAATATCTTAAATGAATATTAAAAAAATTCTACTCCGGAACTGATTCAGATATACTGTAAAATATTTAATATTGTCTTAAACACTGGAATTATACCAGAGAACTGGACTATTGGTATAATAAAGCCAGTGTATAAGAACAAAGGAGATAAAATGGACCCTGACAATTTTAGAGCGATTACGCTTATTAGTTGCTTGGGAAAACTTTTCACATCGATAATAAATTCTAGATTGATATTTTTTCCAAACGAAATTTCTTTAATTTCTAAGAATCAAGAAGGTTTTCGAAAAGTTCATTCTACAACCGATAACCTTTTCGTACTACATTCCTTGATATCTCTCTATCAGTCGTTTGGAAAAAAAATTATTGTACTTTCGTCGATTTCCGCAAGGCATTCGACACTGTTTGGAAAAGTGGTCTGTGGAAAAAATTACAGAATAGTGGGATAAAAGGGAAAATCTTTACAGTAATTTTCAACATGTATGATGACATTAAATCATGCGTTAAATATAATAACAATCAGTCAGAATGTTCCCCCTGTCTTACTGGTGTACGACAGGGTGACAATCTGCACCCTTTCCTATTTGTATATTTTTAAATGATCTAGAACAATATATTTATTGACTTAAATGGATGCCCCCTAGAATTAGTCTTAGAAAAAAAGTCTATCTGAACTAAATATATTTATTAAATTATTTGTCATATAATATGCCGATGATACTGTCATTTTAGCTGACTCTGTAGAAGGTATGCAAGACGCACTTGATATTTTTCAAACTTATTGTGAATTTTGGAAACTAGAAATAATATTGCTAAAACAAAAATGATGATATTTAGCAAACGTAAAATGAAACATAACTTTGATTTTAAATTGCAGGGCAAACATATAGAAGTGGTTGATACTTATTCATATTTTGGTTTGATTTTTAAATGTAATGGGATTTTTTTAGAAGCGAAGAGAAAGCTAGTTAATCAAGCACAAAAAGCATTATACAGCTTATACAAAAATATAAGAAACCAAGCCATTCCAACTGACCTACAGCTAAAACTCTTCGATGCAATGGTAGAACCAATTTTACTCTATGGCTGTGAGATATGGGGGTTCGAAAACTTGAAAGTTTTAGAACAAGTACATTTAATGTTTTGTAAACGTATTCTAAAAGTTAGATCTACAACACCTAATTATATGTTATATGGGGAATTAGGTAGATTTCCTTTGGAAATTACAATTAAAATTAGAATGGATTAATTTTGGAGAAATCTGATATATGGTGACAAATTAAGTAGTTTTATGTAAATTATTAGTAGTGGAAAGAACAACATTCTACGCCAATGACACCACCCATAGTACCACCCGTAGGGTGGTGCAGTGACATCACAGTCACGTGACCGGATGTATGGCGTCATCGTAGTGACGTCCTACAGAACGAGGCATGCCGGGAAGTGCCCGGCCCTTCCGAGGGGGTGGGGCAAGGTCATCAAGTGCAAAAATTAAAGTTTTAGAAAGGTAGTCATGTAGTATATCAAATGAACGGTCTTGACGAGTAGGTTTCGGATTTCATATTTTGGGGTCCTTCCGAGCGGGTGGGGGAAGGTCATCAAGTGCAAAAAATTAAAATTTTAGAAAGGTATTCATGTAGTATATCAAATGAAAGGTCTTGACGAGTAGGTTTCGGATTTCATATTTTGGGGCGACTTTCGTCGCAAAGGAATGTTTAAGCACAAAGTGTTTTTCCTTTCTCTGCAGCGGTGGCGCCATCTTGATCCGACAGTTTTGTAGCAGCATTTTAACGAAATACGTCTTTCCGCAGCCGGTCGGTCCCGTAATGTTTGCCGTGAACGGATGTCGGAAACGAAACTCGTTCTCTACTTCATTGGTGGTGTTGGTGTTGGTGGTGGTGGTGGTGATGGCGGCGGTGGATATCCATGATTACTTATATGTCTGTATTGGTGATGGCGGCGGTGGAACAAAAGTCGGAGATGTAAACGAAGAGGCATGGGCGATCAAGGTCGATAAATACGTGGACGAAGGGATGACCGAAAAAGAGGCAAAGACGAAAGCATCCGAAAAACTGAAATCACAGGATGTGAAATCGAGACACTGATTGCGCATATTCGTCAACTGCAAAACAGAGCGATTCATAACGTAATCATGCAAGACGTCGGATTATTATTAATATTTTATGCTGCACTTGTAATTACTTCAGATGATTTTATTGGATGTGGGATTTTCTACATGCCAAATGGCATGTTTATCCTTAGAAGGATGTGAAGATACAGAGATGATGATTGGCTATGATGAATTTTCGTGTATGTTTTGAAGTGAATTTTTAACAAAGGTTGTAGGAAGAATTTGGGAATTTCTGGTATATGAAGTTGTTGATTTAAAGGAATTTTATTTGTGTTTACTGTATTTAATAGACAACAGAGAATAATTATCAATATAAAGATAATTATATAATTATCGCTAATCACGTTTTATGTAACTTACTAATCACTTAATTATTTCATAAATTAATCATGAATTTATTTCATCCATAAAAGAGAACCGGTTCATCAAGAAAAATAAAACTATTAATGAATCTTTCAGCAATAAATAAGAATTCATATTAATACATAATTTTTTATTCAATTTGAAATATGTGGCCGATTTGACAATCCTAGGTTGTAGAATACGAATTATTTTCCCGAAACAATAATAAAATAAACACTCTGCTTTCTTTAACATGTTACGATTAATGTATTGTTCCAACAGGTATCACACAAATAGTCCAAATACAGTCATACATTCTTTTATGTACAATCCAGACAAACACGTTTTAAGTTAGCAACTCATAAACAGAATATCAAGAAAAATAACGTTTAATTATACATGTTAGCACCACATTCAGGTGTCAAACCACTAATACATCAATTAGAGCTTAGAACATATACGAAAGTATTCCCTTTTCAAAAAAAAGTTCCTTTCACTTTGTAGTATTGTAAAAACTACTGAATGGAATGGACTAATTAAAATTGATAATTGAGGTTAAATAAATAGGAATTATTTTGAGCCCAAATTTGATGGATTTAGTTGTATTTTAATACCTCTATGGAGGATTTGATGCATGATGTATACATACTGAATTTCTTGGGAATGACGGAGCTATTTTTAGAGTAGGTGTTTTCCGTAACATGGCATTTCACTGCAAGATTTTAAACATGCCCTGATATTTTGACAGAACGTAGAGGAATCATGTACGTTTCAGAAAATATATGGTCTTGGAAAGGTTAAACTTAAGATAAAATGGCCAGGTAGGCTCGAAAAAACACAAATTTAGTAGAAAACCTTAAAGAAAATAATTAATGGTTTCACACCTTAAGGCAGAAAACATCAAAATTATCTTTTGTTGCTATCATGTTCAAATTAGCCTACAAATGTCACAACAGACCCAGAGTGACATTTTCCATACAAAATGTTACAAAATGCGTTGTGGTGTCAGATTACATGGTCAAAATGCATGTTATGTAATATTTTGGAATATTACTCCCAAACACTGGATATACATAGACACAGGGTATTGCAACTCATTTTATTTTTGTTTATGACTTTATAATTATTGGGAATATGTTATTGAATGTGTTTTTGCAGTAGAAGGGGATATAATATTGAAAATATGGTTGATATTAAGAATTTAAAAAATTTCATCATGCG
Organism: Gigantidas platifrons; assembly: GCA_002080005.1. Classification (NCBI taxonomy): domain Eukaryota; kingdom Metazoa; phylum Mollusca; class Bivalvia; order Mytilida; family Modiolidae; genus Gigantidas; species Gigantidas platifrons. The sequence goes on along the minus strand of MJUT01016397.1, from coordinate 55,576 downwards.
GCAGTTTGTCGACTTAAAATATAGAATATGGTGATATCATGATTGGATTTTTTTCAATCCTACAAATTTTTCCAGGTAAATTTTCATAGTTTCAGTTAGAATACATGTACAATGTACTTAGAAAATAATATAAGGCTATAGAAAGCAGTTTAATTTAATTGAAAATTATGTAGTAAAAACCTGGTAATTTAAGTGATCCCAGAAAAATTATTTTGACTGCTTAGCATTTTCTGTTAATTTTTTAAATTGTCAATTTGCATTTCATGTTTTAGAGTATTATTTGGCTGTAACAGTACATTTGAATATCCAGCTTACTTAAACAGTGAAAAAAAATGATGTGGAAGCATATATTTATTGAGTTTTGGGGAACATTATAATTGTGCACCATCAGAAATTCCAAGACTTGAATATTAATAAATCATATTTTTGCAAATTTGATGGAATTAGAAGGAATTTCAACTAAAGGTCTGTATAAAAAAAATTATTTTATGTCTTAATCTACATAATTTATGGGGTAAAAGCTTGCATTGACAAAATTAAGAATGATATGAACTCATTTTATGGGACGCAAAAAGGGGGGGGGGGGCTAAATGCAAACATTTCATAATATTTAGCTATTAAAGATACAACTGAGGCATATATATATGTGCTAAAATTGCTTATTATGTTAGAAATTAGCTTAATAACTGTAATATATAAGAGAATAGGTGAGTTTTGGTATATTACACAATCTGAACTCAACAGCTGTAAATGGAGATATTTTCATTAAAAATCTTCAAGGGGGTACCTATACATTTGAACACTTATACTTGTAAATATCAGACAGCCACATACCTTATGAGTTTTTTTTGGGTTGATATTGTCTAATGAAGAGAAATTAGGCCAACAAATGGTGAAAGAAACAAGTTGTTTTGCTCTTTAGGTGTCAAACCACTAATTCACCAATCAGAGCTTAGAACATATACGAAAGTATTCCCTTTTCAAGAAAAAAGTTCCTTTTACTTTGTAGTATTGTAAAAACTACTGAATGGAATGGACTAATTAAAATTGATAATTGAAGTTAAATATATAAGGATTATTTTGCGCCCAAATTTGAAGGACTTAGTTGTATTTTAGTATCTCTATGGAGGATTTGATGCATGATGTATACATACTGAATTTCTTGGGAATGACGGAGCTATTCTTAGAGTAGGTGTTTTCCGTAGAATGGCATTTCACTGCAAGATTTTAAACATGCCCTGATATTTTGACAGAACGTAGAGGAATCATGTACGTTTCAGAAAATATATGGTCTTGGAAAGGTTAAACTTAAGATAAAATGGCCAGGTAGGCTTGACAAAACACAAATTTAGTAGAAAACCTTAAAGAAAATAATTAGTGGTTTCACACCTCATATTCAACACGTCCGTCATAAACACTGATTTTGTATAATTATGATTTTAAAATGACATGATGGCTAATTATACTATATTGTACATTAATATACTAAATAATCAATACCATTCCCCACTGAGCACTTCAACTATGTATGTTGTTAATTGACAAGAGGGAGTGCCGGGTATAGAAACACGGGGTCACTTCCTACAGACGTGCCACTAGTTTATTAATGACTTCCGGCAGGTCATTGGTTTTCTCCAGGTACTCCTTTTCTTACGCCACTTTCAACAATATTTCAGTCATATCGTGGCGGTCAGTTTTATTGGTGGAGGGGAAAACTGAGACTAGCCGCAAGTCACTGACAAATTGTATCACATAATGTTGTATCAACAGTGGCGTACCAAGGGCTTAATGAAGAGTACGCACAAAATATTTAGCGACGAACGGTCTGTGGAGTCCTGAATTAAACGATTTGAGATGATAATTTCTACAAAAATTGTGATAAAACGCAATACTTTGTTTGCATGAGTGAACAGTACTAAATGACCAAATATGTGTTTAGAATTCATTAACTTGTGTAAATCTTGACATCAATCATCTAATCATTAATGAAACTAAGGTTCTCCCCACTCAGACATAGGTAACCTTAGCCGATTTTGGTTATCCTGTTTAGGCCCTTTGGTTTTCTTGCTCCCAAAGACCTTAAATTATTTGGCTTTCGATTTTGAGCGTCACCTGATGAAGGTTATTTCAGAAACGCGTCGTGCGCACTAAATTTGATATCAACATTTGTATCGCCTCATTACCTTTTCAGTATCAATAATTTCAAGTTTCTAAATGTTGCGAGTGATTCATATTAAGGTTATCAATGTCAAGAAACAACTACAATGTCTCCATGATGTGTTGTTAGTTACCATTTGGGTAGAATTTATCAAAATTGCAGATCGGTCATTAAAATGAGCATACGGTTCTACTGGTTCTAGAAACAATTCCACGATATAACTGAAATATTGCTGAAAGTGGCGTCACCATAACCGTAGAAGTTGAAGTTCCTCTCTTCTATTTAAGGAATATGTTCAACTTTTGAGCCGGTTATACAAGTATATAATCTGTTCAAAAATTGAACATATTCCTTACAATTAAATTTTTACTACACAATTTTATGATTCCTCGATTTTAATTACAATTATTTCATGGGACTATTTTAATTTGTCGTTGGCGAACGTCACAATACCAACCCAGGTTATCTTTTTATCAAGTAATACAAATTGAAATTTTACTCATTCATGACTTATCATCGGGTAACTAGATTAACACGACTTGTGCCACTAGTGGAGCAGGAACTACTACTCTTCCGGAGCACCGGACTTCATCCTCGGTTTTTAATGAAGTTCCTGTTACTCGATCTTTAGTTTTATGTGTATATTTTGTAGATCGTTGTTTGTCCTTTTGTACTATTTCTTTTGGCCATTGTGTTGTCTGTTCTTCTTCAATATACGGATTCTGATTACCCCTTTAGTATCTTCAAACTCTTCTTGCTTTAGACGGATCAGCCAATCAGATTCCAGTATTCACATCCAATTAAATAATTGTTGATTGTTAACGATTGTTTTTCCATTAGTATGAGCCCTATCAATATCAAATAACAATTGTAACAATTGATTATACTTAATAAATAAATAATTAAATTGTAATTGTATATTTTATGGCCGTTATTATTGGTATCACTTGACAGGATCTAACAAAGGATAGTACTTCGTCCTGTAAACAGATACAATATCAGAGAACATGATCTAAAAGTGCATTGAGTTAAAAGAGCATTGCGGTTCCAATAACCGGTCTACCCTATGGCAAATGATTGTGCGTATCCCAAGAGGCTTCTCTTCATTGTACATTATTGATTATTTAAGAAATAATTCATGGCAGCCGTAGATTTGTGCTCATCTAACCATGGGTTGGACATTTATATTCGATTGTTTTTTCCCGAGCGCTATCATGAAATTGTTGAAAATTTTAATTTTTTTAATTTTTTGGCAATTTTTTGAAATTATTTATTTGTAAACTGCATGAGATGACGTAAGCTGGGCGGAAGTTCACAATGATTGGCTGATAAATTTGGGATAAGATAAACATAGCTTGGAATATACCTGATTCTAAAAATATATCGCCAATCATGCAATATCACTTTTAATCATCCCACAACCGTTCAATATCACGAAATATGGAATTGTTAGAAATACACTGTTTCTATATAATTGTAAAAGTACGAAATGCAATAAAACTGTTTAGCATGTTTTTTTACCATAGCATAAAAGTAATAAAAACATATTATCTATCAATACAAGGGTGACAATTTATAGAAATTTGTTATTATCCTAACAACCTAGCATGCATGCAAGACAAATGTACAATAAGAAACAAAACGAAAATATTCATCAGCTATTGCAATTTCCAATTCCTTTTTGTTTACTTTCAATCAGTTTACTGAATATATACAGTTTTACACCAGCAGCAAAATAACAATAAACATACAAAAAATACAGCATAAAGAAATGCATGCAGGGAGATAAACAACAAGAGATGGACGGAAGTAATGCCTGCCACAGGTAGAAGAGGATGATGATGATGTAGACGAAATATTGTGTCTTAAAACAGACCAGCTGTATGAGCACTTTCAACAAGCTGTTACTCTAAGTCTCTAACTCATACAATTGATTCGGAGCAGTAGAATAGTCCTTTAGTTGTGATTTGAAAGCAGTAGGTGTAGCGTTCTCCAAACACTAATGTACATAATAATGTCCAAGGAGAAGCATGTATCTGATAGATGGAACACACACCAGTGGATACTAGAAACCCTTTTTGTAGGACCTGTACCTCATATCACGCCACTCTCCCCACAATAGATGAAGGAAATGAAGCAACAACAAAAAAAAGTTCCATGAAAAACAGTTTCCTAAACCCATCTCCGATTCTGAATAAACCAACACCATGTCTAGAGATTCTTTTGTATTGTAAAATCAACACCTGTCTAATGTGAAGACCTGTACCTGTCTATTCTGTTTGATGGGAATCACAATAGCAGGTATTAATAATAACGAATTCCTTTTTGTTGGACAATTAATGGCAGCTGTAACTAACTACAGTGAAATCTGTCTAAACTGAACACCTTGAAATTAAATATTATATTTGACAGTTTGTGCAAAAAAACCCACTAGCCCTAAGCCCCAGTCTAGTAAAAATTGTTTTGGGCTAATGAAAAGTGGCTTAATCAAATAGAAAAAATTCTCTTGAAATGCCCTTCAAGCTAGTCGTCAAAACGTTTTTGGCATAGACTGTTTGGAATTAGCAGGCTCAGAGTTTTTAAGTATTATTTACTATCTACAAGGGCTAAGTTTGATAATCGATTTACAAAGGATCGATTCCGGTTTAAAACTGGTTTCACTGCACATAAAAAGTTGATAACATTTTGACATATACAGTATAATCTGAAAGCTTACCATAGTCATGGCTGTCGCGTGTTTATCATCTCCCCTGTCAATCAGAGGCTTCTCGTCTCCAACTTGGAAGTCGAAATATACAATCTTGTGTGTGAATGTGGAGAATTCGTTACTGAAGCAGAATTTAAAGACCCCAGTCTGAGCTGGTGTCCATGTAAAACTATCATATTGTTTCCTAACATCTTTGTATAAAACTTGTCCGTTGGCAGTCGTTAATTCCATGTCGACATCATACTGACCGCAAGAAATAACCTGTAAACAAAGGTAAAACGGCTAAACTTTCGGCCAAGTTATGCATAGATATGAATGAGTGTTGTTGAATGCTAAATCAACAATTTTCAGCTATATCATGGCGAGAACAAGTTAACTTTCAATGAAATGATTATGAGGTTCACTTTGTACTACACCAACTCAGGGCTCACGTCGGAAGGCGATTCGGGCGAAGAAGTCGCCCTGTGAAAGTTGACTTCGCTTGGTCAAAAGAGAAGCTCAAGTCGCACTGTAATTTTGAAGAGTCGCCCTATGTCGCCGCACGCGTATTTTCTCCACTTGTCATTTATGAAAATGTCGATATCGTGCACGTGTTTATTGAAATATATCGTATGCGTTATTAAGTATTTTGAAAGTGATTTTCTTGGAAAGTAATCCATTACTGGTTATAGAAACTTTAATTTCGTTCATTAGAGGTTTTGCTTATTGTTATATGTTTGTTTTTCGTAAACAAATAACAATGGAGCCATTTTGGTAAGGGGACGCACTGCGGTACTGTGCTACGGGAAATATTGACCGAACTTTTTGTCCGAAGCTACTTTCAACAAAACGAACCTTTGATTTATGTTTTCTCATTTCTGTGACATAAAATCATAGTTCTCGTATCAAATATGTTCATATATGCGAAGATTGCCATTCAAAATTCGTTGAAATGCACGTAGACGCTTCAGATATTTATCCATCGCATTGGTATTTTATACTCGACACCAGGTTAATATCACGATCTATCGAAGCTGAAAATAATTGTAAATATTTCTACCATATGTATTTCAATGTACAGTGAAATATCAGGTCGCTAATTAATTATTACACAAGCAGTGCAATACTTTACAAAGATATGATTGATTAAAAGAAGAAATTAATTATTATCAGGACACAAATAATTACCGACAGATTTGTGTGGGGACGATTTTGCGAATTCAAGTCACTTCGTTAATCAAACATAATTAAATTACTTGATCAGTTATACCACGATTGTGATACCTTTATAATTCTGAAATATGGTATATGGATTTTCATGAGAAAATTTCAAATGCTTTTAACCGAGCACAAAATAATGATTTGAACAATTTTGATATGTTAAGTTTTATTGATAAAAGTCCGACAGAACAGATACATTCAAGATTTTGTAAATATGTAAATATGTATTGGGATTGAGCAAACAATCTTTTAATATTGCTGCAAGAGCAGAACTAGCCCAATATCCAGTTGATGTTTTCATTAGAGTACAGTCACTAAAATATTTAGCTAGAATTTCTAGTGATGGAAATAATCCTTTATTAATGGATGTCTTTTCTCTCTCAAAATCACTGCATTCAGTTGGTACTTACTCATGGTTTTCATATGTAGAAAACATATGCAAATTTGATAATATTGATATAAATATAATACAAGATAATAACAATTTCCACGAGAACTCCTCATTTAATAAGGATATTAAACAGCAACTGAAACAGAAATATGAAGAATTGTTTTTCGATAAGCTAAAATCAACTAAAAAAAACAGTCAGAGAAAACAGTAAAATTTATATTTACATTAAAATTGAAACTGAATATGAAATGAATTACTATATACTCAATATTAATTATGAAGACAGAAAACTTTTATGTAAAATGCGTGTATGGGATCATTTTCTTGAAATTGAAAGAGGGAGATACACAAGAATTAAAAAAGAAAATAGAATATGTAAATTTTGTGATTGAAAAGAGGTTGAAGATGAGTTTCATTTTTTCTTTAGATGTAAGAATAACCATACTTTGAGAAATATACTGTACAAAGATATAAACGGAATCTGTCCTAAATTTAATGAATATGACAGAGCTAACAAATTACAATTAATTCTGTCATCATCACAAATTATGCGGTTTACGGTACCATTAGATTAAAAGTCGATAGCACTGAGGAAAGTGGACTGCATAATTGTATTTGAATGTAGATCAATTTGTTTTCATTTTATTTGTACGTTCTTAGTATGTCTTTGTCTATTTGACTTGTGTACGTTGTTTATATATATTCCTTGTATATGCCTTCAACCCTTCGGAGTAAAATTGAGCATTGAATAAAGATTATTTATAATAACATCTATCATTCATTTGTTATTTAGATGGACAATAATTGAATCCATAAAATTTCTCAAAATAATAAAGATGGCTTGGATGTAGGATTCATTGTCTTTCCCCGCCTCTACATTGCAACATCAAACATTTTCAGAATATAATTATTTAAAAGAAACACATGTAATGTTAATCATGCGGCATGTTAGATGTATTAGAATTATATTACAAGTAATTTATTCCATTAAAGGAAATAATCAAAATTAATTAAACGCAATCAAATTTAATCGTAATAACTAACAATTTTGTTGTTGATTGGATTTATAGCATACATGTATATATACATGATACTTGTTAATAAATCCAACTTTCTTTCTTCTTTTCTTTCTCCTTTTAAGGGCCCGGGTGGCTCAATGAGTTAGGTAGTTGGATTATCTAACAACTCATAGTTAGCCTATAACAAATACGGCGTGGGTTCGCGCCCCGGTAAATTACAAAAAGGGTGCACTCGCCTCGCAGTCGCAAGTAGTAAAGTTTACCAGTTGCTTTCCCATGGTCGGTGGTTCTTTCCGGATACTCCGGCTTCTTCCACCACTAAAACTGGTCGCCATGATATAGCTGAAATATTGGTGCAAGTGGCGTTAAACACCAAACATCAATCAATCAATCATCTTTCTTTTTTCCATTTATATAGATATTTTATTATATAACATTTTTAATACAGATGCCGACTTGATCATGATAGAGTGCGCCGAAATAACCAAACGTTAAATACCGATATGACTACATGTAGGTTCCGATTTAACTATTTAGATTGGTGCCGAAATTACCAGGTGCAGATTTGACCTGATACCGATTTTGCTGTGAGGCGATTTGACAGCAACCCGGACGCAAACTCTTTAAAAACAATTTTGTTTCTTCATTAGTTACTGATTTAATACAATATTTAATAAATATCCATTATAATTTGTGCTATTCTATTTCGTTCGTTCGAGATTGAAGTTTTTTTTTTCTGAGAAATATGAAATGTTACGTGTTATTTTTTCCAATATTTGTTTAACTACGAGTTACTTCCCTTTCACGGAACTCTTCTGTTTGCCACGTAATTTCCAATACGCCATCTTACGGTAAGCTGGCAGATCAGACTTGACAACACATGTTGCACCACTCTCTATCCAGAGTTGTCGTTCCTGCTACGCTACACGACATCTCTGTCAACGCCCATTTTACAAGATTTTGTAAAATTTAGAAACAGTAAAAAAAATGTATTTAAAATTGTTTTAATTGTTGTAATTATCAATAATGATGAAAATAAATCACTCATTTCAAATCAATTCTCTCTTAAAAATGATTTGGGATCGTTTTCAACTTTTTAATTTTTACCTCCGCAAAATAGTTCTTCAAGAAGTGGGGGGAGGAATCATTTTTAAGGAGAGAATTGATTTGAAATTATTGATTTATTTTTATCTTTATTGATATTTACAATAATTAAAACAATTTTAAGTACAGTTCTTTTACTGTTTCTAAATTTTACAACAATCTTGTAAAATGAGCGTTGACAGAGATGTTGTGTAGCGTAAGCAGGAACGAAACCTCTGGATAGAGAATGATGTTGCATACGTTTAAAACTGTTTATTGTCAACGCTAGAATAGATTGAAATTATCTCAGATAATCATATTTTACAGTTCGTTTTCATAATGCGGGATAAATTGATATGCGTCGTAGTAGGACTGAGTTTATTGGCAGTAGTGTCAGGCGTCCCCAAAGGCTCTGTCATTGGTTCATGTCTTTTCCTTATATATATAAATGACATGCCAGGCACCCTTAAAAGTAATGTTCGCCTCTTTGCAGATGACACAATAGTTTATCTTACAATATCAGCATTAACAGATTGTCACACACTCCAATCAGACCTACACAAACTCAAAAAGCGGAAGGAAGAATGGCGTATGTCATTTAACCCAGACAAATGTGAAATCATCCACATATCCAGAAAATAAAAACCGATCATCTTCCAATATACACTACACAACCAGGAACTCAAGTCAACAAACAAAACAAAATACATAGGGGTTACTATTACTAATGACCTAATTTGGAATCGCCACATAAATAATATTACAAATAAAGCAAATGCATCTTTGAGATTTATAAAAAGAAATGTAAAAACAAACAGCATAAAAACTAAAGAACTAGCTTATAAAACATATGTCAGACCAAAAGTGGAATATTGTAGTGTAGTCAGAAACACAAATTAATAAAATTGAAATAATACAAAGAAGAGCAGCCAGGTTCACACTAAATCAGTACAGTTATCAGAGTAGTGTAAGTGCTATTCTACAACACCTTTGCTGGCCTACCCTCCAACAAAGAAAAAATCTAGCATCAGTCACCATGCTATACAAAATACAACACCAGTTAGTTTCCATCTCAAATTTACACTGCCTTGTTCCATCAAGAGATCACAAATTCATACAGCCATTCTCTCCCACAAATTATCATTTGTACTCCTTTTTCCCTAGAACAATCAGGTTGTGGAATTCACTACCAAACCAGGTAGCTAATAGCCCAGACTTGGATGCTTTCAAGTCTGGTGCCCAGTCATTCCTCTATTGTTAATATATTATGTTGTTTTTATCTTGTATAAAAAAATGAAAAAAAATGTTTATTCGTAAATGTATATATGTTATTCAAATTTTCGTTTCCCTAGCATGCCTTCTAAAAAGTCTTCAACACATTGAAGTTTAGAAGTTTCCTGTAGATGTAGATGTAGTGTTTTCCGGCGAGCTGACGTTTGAACTACCAGATAATGAGAGACAATGCATTTTTGAACAAATTGCCAAAGGTGTTAAATAAACACTTGAATTTCAGGTTTATCAATAATGGATTGATAAAAAATGTCCTACTCATAAAGGTCCATTGTTTTTACAACTTTTCACAGTGACACCGACAACACTGCCAATATTAAATTAAAGAATTTAGTCAGACTTCTACATCCAAGAAATAAAAGAAACCCAAAACATATGATATTATTTGATTTTGTATCTGTAGCATTTAATTGTGTCCGCCGGACACCTTTACATATGTTATAGTGTCCAGCAGACATTTTTATCGACTAATCCTAGCCCTAAACACAATTTCATAGCACCGGACAATATTTCATTTCGCAATCTCTATAAAATATTGACCGGGGGGACATTTTAACATTAGACACTATTATGTCTTACATATCCTCCACCAAATTTTGTCACAATGACATTTATTTCTATTCTGGAAATTAGGTTTGCCCCCCCCCATTTTTTTGAAAATATCATTATTTTTGAAATAGTAAATATGTCCAAATCTTACCAGCCCTTCGGCTTGGTCTAACACAGTCCGTCTCTGACAAAAGATGCAACAGAATACACCAGGGGGTCAGACTTTAATTTCCAGAATGGAAAAAATGGCATATTGTGACGATATTTGGAGGAGAATACAAGAGTCAAATCTCAGCGAGATTAGGAAACACGACATACATATAGTTCTGTACACAAAGCTGAGCATTTCATGTTCATTTTCAATGGGCTTTTCTTAACCACATCGGTGGCGTAATGGGTAGCGTGCTCGCCTCGAGTGTGGTAGATTGTGGGTTCGATCCCTGGTCGGATAAGACCAAAGACTATAAAATTGGTATTTGTTGCTTCTCAGCTAAGCACACAGCATTAAGAAGAAAGGCTCGGAATCAGAATAATGTGTCAGAGTGGAGCGACATGTCTACTCACAGACTGTTGTTTCAGTGAGCTAGCACTATAACAATCTAACTAAGCGTGCTGGTCTAGTACAAAGCGGACCTGATCCGATGATGATCATCATCGTGATCTCATTGAAAATTAACTTGTTCTCGCCATCATATAGCTGAAAAATTACTGACTTGGCGTTAAACAACACTCACTCACTCAATGTTATATTATCACGGAAATTAGAAATATTATACAAAAATGTATGCAGAAATATAGAGGGTGTTGGTAAATGAAAGTTCACGGATGTAGTCAGGCATACAGATGTATATATACATGATACAATAACTGTTATTATCCCCTCGCCAACAAAGTTGCGAAGGGATATAATAATGCATCCGTCCATCCTTCCGTAACATCCATGTGAACACTCTAGAATCAACATCCTTCAATGGATTTTGACCAAATTTGGTATATGCTTAGTCTTTAAGAGAATCTGGAACCCTATTGGTTTCCAAGGTCAAAGATCAAGGTCACCGGGTCAAATTTTAGGCGAGGGGATACGCCACGCTTTGGGTTGCCCTTGTTCACTCTTTTTTTGGCACTTTTTATTAATTGTCAGATATATATTATCTATGACATGTTAAAACTATTTATATTGAATCCAATACTTTTATTTTACTACGATAATAATAATAAAAGTACTTTTAAAGTGAGATAATGATATAATTTAGCAAATTGGACAAGGTAATAGACACATCCATTGACTAAGGAGAAAGAGCAAAGACTGCTTGGCTCGGAATCATGATCATGTGTCCGAGTGAGGTGATCTGTTTATGCGCGGACTGTTTTTAGGTGAGCTAGCAGAGTGTTGCCAACACTGCAGGGCTCCCACTACTTTCAAATTAGAGGGAGAAGAGACTTCTCTTTTAGAGAGCTCACAGGGAGAAGTGGGAGACAACAGAGAGAAGTGGGGATACTTCTGGGAGAAGTTAATTGCGATTAATCGAAACATTGTTTCGCATCCCCTCTGACGTTACCCAAATTTAGTAAATAGTTAAAAAAATGTCTGAACTGATTTGTTCTGGGTTTTATTTATTCATAACTACCTTAAGGACATCTATTCAATGTCACATTTTTATTTCTGTCTACCTTTACTATTGGAGTCTTGCATACCAGTGACTTTTATATGTACCCCCATCCCCCCTTTTCCTTTTGTAGACAAATTGTAATAACTCATATTTGTGTGATCTTCAGCAGAAGAACGATGTCTCTGTCAATTTACTCAATGGCCCAACTATATATAGGAGTACATGGAGTAATCGTAATTTGTAATCATAATCGGTTGTGATCGATTACATTTTTGATGTAATCGAATGTAATCTGTAATCCGACACTTTTTAGATTACATGTAATCGTAATGTAATCGATTACATTCATTTTGACCCTGTAATCATGGTTACTTTCTAATTACATTTAGATTACTTTTCGTCATTTTGACTTATGTTGTCTTAACTGAAACATATATCTCCTTAGATATTTAATGTATGATTTATGTGAATGAATTTTCTTCATGAATTTATTAAACACACAATGTAAATATTATTCTATGTGTAATTGCAATCAAAACTATCACAGCTACAAAAAATATTAAGTATAAACTCTGACTTCAAAGACTTGATATACTATAAGACTATTGTGTTTTGAATAATTTAATAAGTACAACTATAATAATTTCAATAACTTTTCAACTTCAGTACAACTTATAATTCCGTGATCGTATAGTGTCTAAAAAGTTTATGCCAAAACACTTCCAGTCCGAAAGGTTCCCCCAAAAGGGGTCCTCCTAGTAAACTGTCTAAGCCAAAGTTCAGTTACAAGATGGTCCTCCTGCTCTGCTCGCCATCTCTCTATTTATCCCCCCTGTTACTCAATAGTTCCTTTTGACAGTTCTGGTATCTCAAAATCTATTAAACTCAATTTCTTTTTTTATTTATGTTCTGTTTCATCCATACATGTATTCCCTACAATTACACTTGTACTGTCTCAGGTCCTACACATGTTCCCTGCATATAACGTTAATCTCTTAACAGGTGTTACCGTGTCACCAATACATGTATGTTTATAATTACACGTGTACTGCCCCATGTCCTAAACGTTTATTAACAGTCACTATATTACATTTTCCTCCCTTCCTTTTAAGAACGAATGTTCAGTAAATTACTATCCTATAATCCACCAATTTTACTGCAACAACATTTATGATAATGGTCCACCATTTCTCCGACTCCTACTGCAATCCACCATTTCTCCGACTCCAGCGTTATGGTGTTCTACCATTTCTCCGACTCCAGCGTAGTTATATTCTACCATTTCTCCGACTCCAGCGTAGTTATGTTCCACCATTTCTCCGACTGACCAACACCTGCGTGACTTCATTCTTGAAAAAACTCAAAAATACCTATCAGTTATATTTAATATACATGTCCACCACCACTAATCCAATAACAAGTTAATATTCAATATAATATAATACATTTTATCTAAGTCTCCGTGCACTGATCCTTAGATTAGTCATAGTCCGTATCAAAGCCTTATTCATCTCCATTTATATCCGAATATTGTTTTACTGTTCATTACATCGACATTGTTTCCTTCGAATCACCATTTCCTGTTCTCTTTTTCCAAGTAAATGGCATATCCTTATTATAAATTGACCATTTAAATTTGTCATGAAACATTGGTGCAGAGGCAACTGCCCCTTTAAAGTCATCATTTTCGCTCTCAGCCACTGGAGCTGACACCAATGGAAAACCCTTAGTAACGGCATAGTAATCCCGCCCTGTACGTTTCTCTCTGGCTAACCAAGAACCTCTTTTATATTTACAATATACAAATACTATTACTCCTATTAATAATCCTTCCAACCCTGCAGCCACTGAAATTCCCCAATTTGGAAAGACAAAATCTGCATCAGGTATGTTTAATAATTATGTTTCTTCAATCAAGTTATCCATAGAAATTTGTTTAATAGACTCTAATTTCGTAGGGAGTTTAATTTCTGAAAAATTCGAAATTGCAGTATGGAATGGTTGCCAGATTGTGACATTTAATGTTGTAAATGACTTGAATAAGGTTGTGAATGAATTTCCCAACCTTTCTACACCTTTCATAGTATAAATCGGGGTTAAGCTAAAACAATCACTATTCGCACTACAGCCTTCTTGTAATGGTACAGTTATTAATGGAGGCGTTATTTCTTTATCTGCTACCTTACCCTTTGGACAACGAACAGTTAAGCGAAATTTATTCATGGAGGCAACTATCCGAATTCCGTCAGAGATGTACGAGGCTAGAGGCAATCGAGTGTTAGGTTTGACTATTGTAAATGTCAATTGTGTCAGTCAAGTCCAGTAAGTCCGTTCATTTTGTTTACAAATACAAGTTGTGGAGAAGAAAAAAAAACAAATTGATGAATATGAAATGACATGAAGAACAAGTTATAATAATGAAATGAAGTGTTATGAACTGAAGTATGAGAATGATATGATTTTGGCGGCCACCATTTTTTTATGATTATGAGTGATATGAGTTTCACTTTGTGAAATGCTAATGTTTCAATTTGTTCTCTCTCTTTTTCGTGCTCCCAATTATAACCCCACAATTTCAACTACCGATTCACTGACTAGATCAACTGACATTGGACTGTCTTTTTCTAATGCAATGCCGGAATTAGCCTCTGAGTTTTCGTCATTGTATTGACTTCTGTCAGTATTGTCATTACTGTCACTACTATTCAAATTTGACATGATTTCATTGGTTTGATCTTGATCAAAAATGTGCTTTGCCCGAAGACATTTACCCAACTCCATCAAAGGGATATTATCCTCTTCATCTGAAGTTTCATTTTCCCTTTTATACTGTTTCGCAATTTTTGCCAAAGGGGTATCATCATCTGATTCAGATGAACTTTTTATATCAGAGTCAGATTCTACAGGCACTGCCATAGTAGCATTTCTCCTGGTCTGTTCATTGACTTTTTTCGGAATCTCCCATTCCAGACTAGCTAATCGAATTTGTTCTGCATGTGCTTTTGTCGTTTTCCCTGTTAATTGATTTTTTAGCATAAAGTGTATAGGCGATGTTTGGTCAATAATGCGAAAATAAGGTAACCATCTACTTGATAACTTATTTTCCCTAACATGATTTTTATAATACACAGGATCCCCAACCTGAAATTCAACGTCCTTTACACCTTTGTTCGCATACCTTGCCTGTCGTCTCTTTGAACGTTTCTGGGATTTATGAACGAAAAGGAAGGACTTGTGTTGTCGTTCCAACGCTATGTTGTGATACTGTTCCCCATGATATTTACGTCTTGGTTGTAAAATATTGTCCAGAGGCAGAACTGGATCTCTATTGTACAATGCAAAGAAGGGTGACATTTTTGTAGTATCGCTAATATTAAATCGTATGGCTGCTAATGTTTGATTTAAAAACAAATCCCAACTTTTAGGATTTTCGGCGAACAATTTAGATAAAATATCATGCAAAGTTCGATGGAATCGTTCGATTTTTGCATTACCTTGTGGATGGTAAAATGAAGTCTTGATGTGTTTAATATTTAATTCTTCACAAACTTCTTACATGACCTTAGAGCAATTTTCACCGCCATTATCACTTGTCAAAATTTGGATTCCTGAATGACGCGGAATAATTTCCTCTATTAATAAATGTGCAACATTGTCAGTAGTTTTAGCAGGCACACTAAATGCTTCAGGCCACCTCGAATATAAATCAATAAAGCCAATAATATATTTGTTCCCCGACATAGTAGTAGGGTATGGTCCACTCACGTCCACACCTATATGACAAAAGGGGTAAGGTGGCACAAGCGTTTCTTGTATGGGTACCCTAACCTTTTGTAAGTTTCTAGTCTGACAAACTACACAAGTCGTGACGTAAGCATAAATTTCTTTGAACATATTTGGCCAGTAATATTTGTTCCCGATTGCTTCAAAAGTTTTATCTATTCCCATATGCCCGTTTTTATCATGGTATTGTTCCACGACCGATTGCTTGATATGCGAAGGAATATACAACCTAACCATTTGGTCGCCATTTACATCCGAAATGTAGTATAGCGCGTCTTCGATAAGAATGTGTTTATTTTTAACCGCGGCTGGCGCCTTATCCTTCAAAATTTGATCTTTTAATTCTTGCAATTTTGAATCTTTTTCTTGCTCTTCACTCATGTTAATGTTTTGAAATTGAAAATCTGTCTTTTCTGGAATATCATCTACAACCATATGTTTATCTATACGGCCACGGGGCTTCAAAGCACTGGAATTTATGACATTGATCTCGTAAGTATTGTCATTTATATCCAACATTTCTTCTTCTTCCTGTATTTGAACTTGCTTAGTTGGTAAGCGAGACAAAAAATCAGCGACTACATTTTTGGCACCTGGTATATATTCTATGGCACAATTGTAAGCAGAAATGTTTAAGGCCCAAAGCTGAATTTTTTTTATTTTGCATGGGAGCGTCCAAAATATATTTTAAGGGTTTGTGGTCAGTTTTAATTTTAAATTCTGCATTATATAAATAATTATTTAATTTCTGCAAACTATAATTAATGGCAAATGCCTCTTTTTCAATGGTAGAGTACCTACACTGAGTTCTACTTAATTTGTATGACAACAAATAAATGGGTCTCTCTACTTCCTGAGTTTCTCCGGGTATTGGACTTGGGGTAAGTTGAGTTCAACAAGCTCCTATACATTCGTCACTGGCATCAGTGTATAACACATAAGGTTTGCTTAAATCCGGATTCGCCAAATAAGGTATTTTAATTAGATCCTGCTTTAATTGTTGAAAAGCGTTCTGACATTTAATTGTCCAGTTGAAAGGTTGATTTTTCCTAGTTAAGTTAATAAGGGGTTCTGTTGTTTTGGAAACCCGGGTATAAATCTCCTATAATAAGAAAGACAACCAATGTAAGCCTTTACTTGTTTGACAGTTTTGGGTTCTGTCATGCTTTTAATTGAAGTGACTTTTTCTGGGTCTGGTTTTGTCCCAATTACAAATCCTAAATAGTTAGTTTCACTTTGTGCAATGTCACATTTGGACGATTTCAATTTCAATTTATGTTGTCTCAACCTTTGGAAAACCTGTTAAATATGTTTTAAATGTTCCCCATATGTCCCCGAGAACACGAGAATATCATCTATGTATGCGGCTAAAAATTCTCCCAACCCTTGCAATACTTCTGTGACTAACTCACTGAACAGTCCTGGCCCTGAAATGAGCCCAAAGGGTAAGACGTTGAATTCAAATAACCCTTTATGGCATACAAATGCCTTGTTTTCTTGATCACTTTCCTTAACCTTGATTTGATAATAACCCGACTTTACATCAATGCTCGTGAACCATTTTGCTTTGCCCACTAACGCTAATAAATCATCAATTAATGGTAGCGGGAATGATATAACTGGTAATTTTGTGCAGAGCCCTATTGTCTACGCACATGCGCGGAGTATTGTCCGTTTTCTTCACAATTATAATTGGCGCCGCCCAACCAGAGCGTGATTTTCTAATGATGTTGGCCGCCAATAAATCCTCAATTGTTTTATCAATGATTTTTCTCTGATTAAGAGGAGCCCTATACGGTTTAAGCTTAATCGGCTCATGACTACCAGTATCAATGGTTATTTCAACCGTATCAGTACAACACAAGTCTTTGTCAGACGTGGCAAAAATATCTTGATTTTTCCTAACTAAATTAGTAATGTCTAATCTATGTGTTTCAGGAACTTTAATTTCTGATATATCAAATTTATCTACTTTTTCATCACACTTTTGCCATTTATTGGACACAAGATTAACTTCTTCAATCTTGTTCGCGGAAGCCACAATGCAATTCTTTTTCAATCTTATTGTTTTATTAGTGTTATTTACAATCATCAGTGGAAATTGTTTTTTTTCATTAAATTTGACCACTGTACTAACAAGCATTAAACCCGGTTCTGACGAAACCTATCCCGACTCCAAAGCCGAAATTTCTACTAAATTAGTTGCACCAAAACTGGGATTATTTTTAAATTTTACAGGACATACATTTACACTCTGATGTTTTATTACTGCCTTCCTTGCACAACGAACTAAAGATGCTATTTTAATATCTTCTTCTAGTGAGACATAATATTTTCCTATCCTTAAGCATCCTAAATCGAAGTATAATCTAACACCATTTTGTGTTAGCCAATCTTTATCTAAAATGACATTCCTATTCATGTCCTTGACAATGTAAAATAATTGAGTAACCTCAGTTTTTCCAATTTTTTTGTTTATATTAGCACATCCTTCAATGTTTAACGCTTGTCCACTGACTGATTGTAAATGAGCCTTCTTTTTAAATACCTTAGGTTTGTCTTTTAAACTTGCAAAAACCCTAGAGTATTAATGAAACTTCTGCACCTGAATCTACTAAAGCCCTAAATTTAAAATAAAAAATTTTGATCAAAGTTGAATTTGGAGAAACAGTTAAATTAATTGCATATTTTGGTAATTTACTCTTATCATGGGCTTCCTTATGACAAGAGTGTTTTAGTTTCCCTGATGAGCAAATCTCTTAGGGTCAATTGCAATTCTGTAGATCTTAACCCGTCAATGAAAATTTCTACTAATTCTTTCTCAATAAATGCTTCATGTCCGCGTAATTTTGGGTAAGCCTTACGCGAAAGCGCAAACAATTCATCCGAAAAAACCTGAATTGTCTCGTCTGATTTTTGTCGTCTGTTTCGTAAAACAAAGAAAGCTTGTCCAGGGTCAGTAGTCTCGCCAAACCTAGCAATAAATTGCTCCTTAATTTCCTCCCAATTATCTCTTGGATATTCTTGAAAAATTCTCTGAAGAAATTCGGAACATTTGCCCCCTGCTGATTGATAGGCTATTAATTTTGTTGCATTATCATCTATTCTATTTATGTACGCGAATTTTTCTATTTCATTTAACCAGTTTCTTAGATTTGCTTGAGAACCATCAAATGTTGTAATTGATTGAGAACTATTATTAAAACTTAATGCAGATCTTAGTCCCTGAAGTTCATTGGTGACAATTTGTATCGCTTCCCTTAATTCTGGGTTAGCCATACTTAAAATAGTACTAAGCAAGGTTTACTTACCGGACAAAAGGTTCCCAGAATCGTAGTACCAGTGGAATTCGATCCTGGTCACGGCACCAAATCGTCCCGTATAAGACTTGTGCTTTGAATAATTTAATAAGTACAACTATAATAATTTCAATAACTTTACAACTTCAGTACAACTTATAATTCCGTGATCGTATAGTGTCTAAAAAGTTTATGCCAAAACACTTCCAGTCCGAAAGGTTCCCCCAAAAGGGGTCCTCCTAGTAAACTGTCTAAGCCAAAGTTCAGTTACAAGATGGTCCTCCTGCTCTGCTCGCCATCTCTCTATTTATCCCCCCTGTTACTCAATAGTTCTTGTATATAAATCTCCTTTTAACAGTTCTGGTATCTCAAAATCTATTAAACTCAATTTCTTTTTATTTATGTTCTGTTTCATCCATACATGTATTCCCTACAATTACACTTATACTGCCTCAGGTCCTACACATGTTCCCTGCATATAACGTTAATCCTTTAACAGGTGTGACCGTGTCACCAATACATGTATGTCTATAATTACACGTGTACTGCCTCAGGTCCTAAACGTGTATTAACAGTCACTATATTACAATACAAACAAATAATATCTTAATTTCAATTTCTTTATGGTTTCAAAAATTCAGTGAAAATAGTTTGTCGGCTTGTGTAAAACAGAACAAGCTCTAAAATTTTAAATTATCTGACACAAATTTCAAGATTTCATATATGAAATTGTTTCTATGAAAGACTATCACCATGTACTAATGATTCCCATAAGATAAAGAAATATTTTACATAAACCAAAACATAGGTATCTCATGAAGATTTCTTTTACAAGTTTAAAAAGAGATTTAAATTTCAATAAAGATATTATATAAAAAGCAAAATGTAAATTATAATTTTCAGAAACATTTATTTATGATGCTCGTACATGCAAATTAACTGATAAATAGCAAGTTATAATATTTGTAAAATTTAGGATTTTTTTTTAAAGAATATTATAATGGGGCTTGTATCTGATATTCAGATATATGTGATATTTCTGCTTTTTATTGTGGTGCTGGTTTTCCTTTTAATATTACATGATACGTGTGGGTTACTATGCAACTTGTAATGGATATTTTATTAAGCCTATTTACATAAATAAAGGATTTAGTTTTCATATTTAGACTGAGAAATGATGTACATTTTCAAGCAAGTTTTTAGAATCAGAATGATTTTTGTTTTAATTATCTTCTGAATTATATATCAAGGACAAACATTCAAATGGTGTGAAATTTAGTAATGGTGATTGTTACATAATTTGGTGTCGTAAATAATATTTTAATTACAAATTTTATCAGATTATTAACTGCTCGTTTATTATCCCCAATAGACTTTCACATGATGTTTGAAATTATTTGATATATATATTATTAAAATGTGCAAATGTATGTTATAATATTTACTAATAGTATAAGTTGGAATCAATATTGGTCATATATAGTAATAAGAGAAGACATATTTTATGAAAAATAGGATAATGAGAATTGCTGTTTATAATTTACAATGTACTGTTTGTTATTGCATGTAATGATCACATTACAACTGAATTGTCATTTATAGTTCTGATTAAGAATACATTAAAAAAAGAGGTATTGGACAGATGCACGCGAGACGAAATAACACAAAACACTAATATATTGGTTGTCATGACATTAAATGTAATCAGTAATGTAATCGATTACATTTACAAAGTGATTGTAATTTAATCGATTACATTTGAAAATTGATGTAATCGTAATGTAATGTAATCATGAAAATTGCAAAGTAATTGTAATGTAATCGATTACATTGGAAAGTAATTGACCCCAAGTCTTGATTGAGTACAGTACAGTAGGGAATGAAAATATAGCAAAAACGTAAATTGCCACTGATAGTCAAAATCTGAAGAAAGTAAAGGCTCTAATTATTATTTGCCAGACCTCAAATCAGATTGCAACAACTAAGGAAAACTACTGTTGTTCAAAGTTTATTTTTTAATTGGATATATGTTAACGTTTGTAAACACATCTGTAAATAAACAGTTCGATTGATCGTAATATTAACCCGGTGTCGAGTATAAAATACCAATGCGGATGGATAAATATCTGAAGCGTCTACGTGCATTTCAACGAATTTTGAATGGCAATCTTCGCATATATGAACATATTTGATACGAAAACTATGATTTTTTTGTCACAGAAATAAGAAAAAAATAAATCAATGGTTCGTTTTGTTGAAAGTAGCTACGGACAAAAAGTTCGGTCAACATTTCCCGTAGCACAGTACCGCAGTGCGTCCCCTTACCAAAATGGCGCCATTGTTATTTGTTTACGAAAAACAAACATATAACAATAAACAAAACCTCTAATGAACGAAATTAAAGTTTATATAAACGTAATGGATTACTTTCCAAGAAAATCACTTTGATATCGACATTTTCATAAAAGACAAGTGGAGAAAATACGCGTGCCGCGACATAGGGCGATTCTTCAAAATTACAAGGCGACTTGAACTTCTCTTTTGACCAATGAGAAAGCGAAGTCAACCTTCATAAGGCGACTTCTTCGCCCGAATCGCCCTCGAACGTGAGCCCTGAGTTGGTGTAGTACAAAGTGAACCTCATTATTTCATTGAAAGTTAACTTGTTCTCGCCATGATATAGCTGAAAATTGTTGATTTAGCATTCAACAACACTCACTCATATCTATGCATAACTTGGCCGGAAGTTAAGCCGTTTTTCCTTTGTTTACAGGTTATTTCTGGCGGTCAGTATGATGTCGACATGGATTTAACGGCTCCCAACGGACAAGTTTTATACAAAGATGTTAGGAAACAATATGATAGTTTTACATGGACACCAGATCAGACTGGGGTCTTTAAATTCTGCTTCAGTTACGAATTCTCCACATTCACTCATAAGATTGTATATTTCGACTTCCAAGTTGGAGGCGAGACGCCTCTGATTGACAGGGGAGATGATAAACATGCTACAGCCATGACTATGGTAAGCTTTCAGATTATACTGTATATGTCAAAATTTTATCAACTTTTTATGCACAGTGAAACCAGTCTTAAACCGGAATCGATCCTTTGTAAATCATTTATCAAACTTAGCCCTTGTAGATAGTAAATAATACTTAAAAACGCCGAGCCTGCTAATTCCAAACAGTCTGTGCCAAAAACGTTCAGACGACTAGCCTGAAGGGCATTTCAAGAGATTTTTTTTTCTATTTGATTAAGCCACTTTTCATTAGCCCAAAACAATTTTTACAAGACTGGGGCTTAGGGCTAGTGGTTTGGTCTTGCGCAGACTGCCAAATATAATATTTAATTTCAAGGGGTTCCGTTTAGACAGATTTCACTGTAGTTAGGTACAGCTGCCATTAATTGTCCAACAAAAAGGAATTCGTTACTATTAATACCTGCTATTGTGATTCCCACCAAACAGAATAGACAGGTACAGGTCTTTACATTAGACAGGTGTTGATATTACAATACAAAAGAATCTCTAGACATGGTGTTGGTTTATTCAGAATCGGAGATGGGTTTAGGAAACTGTTTTTCATGGACATTTTTTTGTTGTTGCTTCATTTCCTTCATGCATTGTGGGGAGAGTGGCGTGATATGAGGTACAGGTCCTACAAAAAGGGTTTCTAGTATCCACTGGTGTGTGTTCAATCTATCAGATACATAATTCTCCTTGGACATTATTACGTACATTAGTGTTCGGAGAACGGCACACCTGCTACTTCTAAATCACAACTAAAGGAATTTTTTACTGCTCCCAATTAATTGCATGAGTTAGAGACTTAGAGTAACAGCTTGTTGAAAGTGCTCATACAGCTGGCCTGTTTTAAGACACAATATTTCGTCTACATCATCGTCATCATCATCCTCTTCTACATGTACATGTGTCAGTCATTACTTCCATCCATCTCTTGTTGTTTATCTCCCTGCATGCATTTCTTTATGGTGTATTTTTTGCATGTTTATTGTTATTTTGCTGCTGGTGTAAAACTGTATATATTCAGTAAACTGATTTAAACCAAACAAAAAAGAATTGGAAATTTCAATTGCTGACGAATATTTTCGTCTTGTTTCTTACTGTACATTTGTCTTGCAAGCATGCTAGGTTGTTAGGCTAATAACAAAATTCTATAAATTGTTTCCCTTGTATTGATAGATAATATTTTTATTGCTTTTATGCTATAGTAAAAACATGCTAAACAGTTAAGTCTCCCTAGATAGATCACCAATAGCTAGAAATAACACAAGTGGTAGTTTTGATAATAAACTTACATGATTGGGCCGCCCTATCCAAAAAAGTACAGAAAATGTATCTACCCAGGTACATTAAACAGCTATGACTTGGGTAGCAATGCCTTAGAACAGAAAAAAAGTTTTAAGGTAAAAAACCAAATGTCAACCAAAGGATTATATCATTATCTTGTGTCCATTATTGTTTTCCTTAAGAAAAAAGGATTTCTCAATAAAAAGTAAAAAAAATAGTAAACACAATCTTTGAAATTTCTGGTAAATGATTTTGGGTAGGGGCAGTTTTAGTTGGAAGGTACTGTGTATGGTGGATGATACCATCAGTCCAAAATAAAATGTCACCATGGCAGATATCACTAGTGCAGGGATCCTTGCTACTTGACTAGATGAATCCAGGGCTCGCCATTTTCAGTGGGGACTCACCAGTTTTCAAATTTTAGATTTTTACAACTCCCCAAAATTTGCAGAAATTACTCCAGGACTCATTGAAATACAAGTAGGTATTCTTTCTAGTAGTAGTTAAGAAACCTACATAGCATTGAATAATATTAAGGCTTAATACATTGCATGTTCTCAACATTAGCATGATGAGTGACAGTGAAACATGTGATGAAAATATTTGATACATCAGCTGTAATTAGGCATTTAAACAACACTAATTGTCACTAAGTTTGTTTTCTTTGGTAGGTCTGCTACCATACAACTTGCAAAAAAGTCTGAGAGAAACTGAAAATAATTTAATTCAATATATGTGCTCAAATTACGCTGATTCCGTCATCATATGTGAAGGGGGCTAAACGGAACAGCCGTTGTGTGGCGGATTCTAAGTTGTCCTAGGGTCATAACAATTACCGTATTTGCCATATTAGAAAAGAAATAATTCATGGCAGCCGTAGATTTGTGTACATTTAACCATGGGTTGGGGATTTATATTCGTATTTTATTCCTCGCTGGCGCACGGGAAAAAATAATCGAATATAAATGTCCAACCCATGGTTAAATGAGCACAAATCTACGGCTGCCATGAATTATTTCTTAAATAATCAAGAATAGACAATCAAGAGAAGCCTCTTGTGATACGCACAATCATTTGCCGCAGGGTAGACCGGTTATTGGAATCTCAATGTTCTTTTTACTCAATGCACGTTTAGATCATGTTCTCTGATATTGTATCTGTTTACAGGACGAAGTATTATCCTTTGTTGATTCCTGTCAAGTGATACCAATAATAACGGCCATGCAATATTCAATTACAATTTAATAGTTTATTTATTAAGTATCATCAATTGTTACAATTGTTATTTAATATTGATAGGGCTCATACTAATGGAAAAACAATCGTTAACAATCAACAATTATTTAATTGGATGTGAATACTGCAATCTTATTGGCTGATCCGTCTAAAGCAAGAAGAGTTTGAAGGTACCAAAGGGGTAACCAATCAGAATCTGTACAATGACGAAGACCAGACAACACAACGACCAAAAGAAATAGTATACAATGACAAACAACGATCTACAACATATACACATAAAACTAAAGATCGAGTAACACGAACACCACTAAAACCGGGGATGAAGTCAGGTGCTCCGGAAGGGTGCAAGTTCTTGCTCCACTAGTGGCACCTGTGGTGTTTGTCTAGTTTCCTAATGATAAGTCATGAATGAGCAACATTTCAATTTGTATTACTTGATAAAAAGATAACATGGGTTGGTGTTGTGACGTTGCCAACATATTCATTCGCCAACGACAAATTAAAATAGTCCCATGAAATAATCGTAATTAAAATCGAGGAATCATAACATTTTGTAGTAAAAATTAAATTATAAGGATTATGTTCAATTTTTCAACAGATTATATACTTGTATAACCTGCTCAAAAATTGAACACATTCCTTAAATAGTAGAAATGAACTTCAACTTCTACGATTATGGTGTTTAACGCCACTTTCAGCAATATTTCAGTTATATCGTGGAATATTGAAAGCGACCATTTTGTTTCTAGAACCAGTAGAACCGTATGCTCATTTTAATGACCGATCTGCAATTTTTTAAAATTCTACCCAAATGGTAACTAACAACACATCATGGAGACATTGTAGTTGTTTCTTGACATTGATCACCTTAATATGATTCAATCGCAACATTTAGAAACTTGAAATTATTGATACTGAAAAGGTAATGAGGCGATACAAATGTTGATATCAAATTTAGTGCGCACGACGCGTTTCTGAAATAACCTTCATCAGGTGACGCTCAAAATCGAAAGCCAAATAATTTAAGGTCTTTGGGAGCAATAAAACCAAAGGACCTAAACAGGATAACCAAAATCGGCTGAGGTCACCTATGACTTAGGGCGGAGAAACTTAGCTTTATTAATAATTAGATGAATGATGTCAAGATTTACACAAATTAACGAATTGTAAACACTTGTTTGGTTCTATAGTAACTCTTTACTGTTCAATCATGTAAGCAAAGTATTGCGTTTTATCACATTTTTTTTTCATGTAGAGAATATGGGGTCATCCCAAAATGTCTACTCCCAAAATGACTACAGGTAAATTTTGGTTAATTATAATTTTTTTTCTCAAAATGTCTACTCCCTGATTAAAAGTTATTCCCAAAATGTCTACAGGTAATTTTCTTATGTTACTTAAACTATTTCATGAGTTGCTGTATAAAGTACCATGATATAGCTGAATGATGAAAAATACAATTTTCTTATATTGTTGGTAGTCTTTCGTTATCGTTCATTCACCTGTTCTCGATAGTTACCAGTTCTCGATAATTATGCGCGTGAGAGTTTTGACATAAATTGGGAAAACGCCAGGATTTTACCTACGGAACACCGCCTCGCTTCGCAAGAAGGAATCAATGGCTGTGCTACGTATCAAGTTATATAGGAACATAATCTTTATAGTCTCAGATATATATATCCACATTTTCTTATTCCAAAAATAACTCTAAGTTCACCGGGTCATTGCTTAAAATATACGTTTGTTATGTAAACAAAACTTTCCCTTCAATGAAGGTCAAGTACATATACTTCATACAAAACTGCAAATAAACAGGTGGCGCTGTTCAGGAAAAAAAGCATGGAACACCGTTCGGGTCATACCTTATCAGTTTTATCTTCATATCAACGTTATTTCTCTATTGTGTATGTAACCCCAATGGGACACTTTTTCCAACATGTTTAATTTTACATGTATGGCTGAAATCAATCATCTTGGTGTTTGCAAATATCTTAAATACATTTTTTCCTTTTTTTCCTATAATGTTTATTAGTAAACATGCCCTCCATAATTGATTTTTCATCATTTTACACACTTATCGAGAACTGGTGTCGTGATACACAAAGTGTCAGAAATAAGGTCATACACAAACATCATGTTTTCTTCGTAACTTCTAGGAATAGAACTTTTAGGTTTGGTAGAAATAAAGAACTAGTTTTGACAAACAAAAACAATTTTGTAAAAATGTATTGTTTCTAAGGGACACACGGGGGAAATGTTTCTTACGCTATCGAGAACCGGCAACACCAGGATACTTGTTGGTAGTCTTATATTACTTAAAATATTTCATGAGTTGCTGCATAGAGTACCATGATATAGTTGTGCAAAATGATGCAAAATACAATTTTCTTATATTGTTGGTAGTCTTATGTTACTTGTTGGTAGTCTTATATTACTTAAAATACTTCATGAGGTGCTGTATAAAGTACTATGATATAACTGTGCAAAATGATGAAAAGTACAATTTTCATATATGACTTAAAATATTTCATGAGTTGCTGTATTAAGTACCATGATATAGCTGTGCAATGATGAAAAATACACCAAATAGGCAGTATAATAGTACAATGAAAATAAAACATCACTTAGTTACTTCAGTTTTATTACAAATATTTATTATTCATATAGCTTGACATGTAATGATATTTAAGTCAGAACAATCATATTCCTTAACAAAAAGGTTGCACTATTTCATTTCAGTGTCCATATCACATAAATAAATATGTTAATGTAAATTATCACATTAATAAAATTCACTTATGTAAATTAACAAAAGCTGCACTAGTTAATTTCAGTGTTCATATCACATTAACAAAGTGAAAGCTCATGTCACAATTAAAGTCCTGTAGCAGCAGCAAGGCTGTGGAGTGGATCTTCCAAACACAATTTACCATATAGAGTATTTACGCTGCAGTTTCTTGATGATGGCATTAATTTTAAAGTACTTTTTCCTCCTTGGTGGTGGTAAACCCCCACTTTGCAGCTGATTCACCTTAATTTCTGTAACCCCATCCTCTCGCTGAAGTAGATGAATTAGTTGGTAGATGTTTGGATGGGGTTTCCCAGCTAGTGTGTTGAAACGGTAATGCCAGCCCTCAAGATGGTTGTTGGTTCTTTCTTCAGTAGTTGTATGATGGTTCCACATGGCAATTGGAAAGCTGCCTGTCATCCATGTCTGTTTGATGTAGTTGCTGAAGTCTAAGGCTGGTGGGCAGTTAGTACATAGTGGACCAAATATCATCTGTAGACAACCCCACACAAGTCGTGCATGCTCTGGTGGAACGAAGGCTAATGCGGCAGTTTCTCTGATGAAGTTGTAGAAATCACCATGCTGTCTGTAGAGTACAGTGTGACCTTTCATGGAAACCCATCTCCAGATGTAGTGGTAGTAGCACCCTGATATATGTGATTTAGGGAAGGCAAGCTTAACGGACTGGACTAGGGCGAGTTCAAAGTCAGTCAGTATACGAGTAGGCTGTAGCACTAGTTGAAGGTCTTGAAGTTTGGTGAGGAGAAGCCTGAAGAAACGTGAGTATACATCTCTGGATTTTCCTGGTAGCAAGGCGTATATAACTGGAAACTGGACACCCTCAATGAAGATGTGGATACTGAAGAGTTGGTAGAACAGCTTAGGGCAGGCTTTGACGGTACCGTCCATGTATAGTGTAGAAGCTGCTGTAAGGCGGTGTAACATCTGGTCAGTTTCAAAAATGATGATACGCTGGTCGGCATCACCATTATCAGCTAGTAGGAATCGCTCATGGTTGAGCGTTTCTGTCCATTTGCCCTCTAGTTGTATGGTTTGTCTGGTTGTTGGTAGGGCAAAAAAAAAGAGTTATGATAAAAGATGCTTTATCTGGGATTGGTCATTTGAATGCGGGTGTGCCTCAGGGGTCAGTATTGGACACTTTATTGTTCCTGATTTTCATAAACGATATTAATGATGAGATAGTAGGTCTAGGTCGTCTTTTTGCTGATGACACGTCTATTGGACATACAGCACAAGATGAATGCACACTAGTGAATATGATTAATACAGATCTGAATCACCTGAAAAAATGGTCAAACAGGTGGTTATTAAAGTTTAATCCCACCAAAACTGAAATTATTATTTTTAATGTCAATGGCGTTGAATGTAATTTAACATTTAAATTTGATCAAACAACTATTGATCCAGTACATACACACAAACATTTAGGGATTGTATTCAGCAGTGACTGTAAGTGGAGTAAGCACATAGACAAATTAATTGAATCAGCTTCGAAACAACTTAATGTACTCAGAAAATTAAAATACCGTCTTAACAGAAATTACTTAGAAAAAATGTACTTAACATTTATTAGACCTGTATTGGAATATGCATATGAAGTGTAGGATAATTGTGGACAAATAAATTCGGACAGATTAGAAAAAGTACAACTTGAAGCTGCGCGTATTGTTACGGGATTACCATCGTTTGCCAGTATAAATTATATTTATATCGAGACGGGGTGGGAACAGTTGAAAACTAGAAGGGAGGTACGAAAATTGATCCTATTTTATAAAATTGTTAACGGCCAAGTGCCTGCTTATTTAACAGAATTGGTACCACCTACAGTCGCTGACTCTAATAATTATAATTTAAGGAACAGACTAAATATTTCACAACCATCATACCGATTATCTGCATATCAACAGTCTTATTTTCCAAGTACGATTAAATTATGGAACACTCTAGATCTGAACCTTCGTCAACTGCCGACAATTCCGTCTTTTAAATCCAAATTGCAACAAAAATATTTTCAATCGAAAACAGTACCTTCTTACTTTTCTTGTGGAGACCGACATCTTAGTGTATTGCATGCTAGACTTAGAAATAAATGTAGTTCACTGAACAGCGACTTATTTAAATCGAATTTAGTCCCTAGTGCTTCTTGTTCATGTGGATATAAAAACGAATGTTCCGGGCATTTTCTACTATATTGTAATAAATTCAATTTACTTAGAAATAACATGCTCATTGAATTAAGTATGCTTGATATGGGAGGTCTACCGGTAAATATCGATATTTTGTTATTTGGAAATGATAACCTGTCTGTAGAAATTAACACGTTTATATTTTCACGTGTACAAAAATACATAAAAGATACACGGCGTTTCTCTTGAACAAACAAGTCAACATGTATAATATTATTGACAATTGTCAACATTGTATACTTCTGCATGTATGTATATTCTTTTCCTGGTCGCACTTGGTGTATTGATTGATTGACGTGTCTCAAGTCGATGAAATATACATGTGTTATTCAGTTCAAATTGTACTTACCTATGCAAGATCCTCATGAATTAAATAAATCCCAACATATAAACTATATATCTAATCGTAACATGATTCCAGTATGCAATACTCATATACCACGTGTTTAAGAACTGTCTTTGAGGTGTGCTCGATTTGCAATATATTATACCTTAGCACAAAGTATGTTTCATCGACTTTTGAAATTTGCTTTTTTCTGTTCTATTGTATGTTTTTTTTCTTTCGCTTATTATTTTTGTCCCTTCGTCTCCACATTCCTACCAAATATTTTATTATGTATTTAATACTGTTTTGATTATATGTAAATTGATGTAACTAGCGGAGAAGACATTTCTAAGTTGTAAAACTTGTGTCTGATCCATTTGTTGTTATTATGAGCAATAAAATAAGTTTAAATCAGTTGGTAGGGCAGGATACATGCGTTGTCTGGCTCGGTAAAGACTGGAACCGAATGAGTTGATTGTAGGCATATAAGTGCTAACTGCATCTCTGTTGGCTGGTTCCAATTCAGCTATCTCTTCTAGGGCTGTGTTGTAGACCTTGCAGACCGTATCCCGGTTTTGAGTCATGGATTTCTGTCGTAGTGTGTGCTTAATCTTCTCAACAGCAGTAAAAGCACCATCTGCGTCATGGTCATGTGTAGTTGATGAAAAACTGTTCTCCATCAGAGACTGCACGGCCAAGACACTTTCTAATGTGGCAGCGCCAGTAAACTTTGTTGTCTTTACCATTTCTGTTTACAGTATACTTGAAACCTTCATATAGTAGCATTTTTCCACCCTTTTGCGTAGTAACAAACTCCATAACTCCATAACTTGAATCTTAATGGTTTGCAGATTCCCATAACTTTGTCTCTCATTAAGGGGATTAACAATTTATCAAAACAATATATTGCATTTTAATTGATTTTTGTCTTAGATCAAACATGTGCATAAGCTGAGTATTCAAATGAGTAAATAGTAAAAACAGTTGTCTTTTTGAAATAATAATTAGACATTTTACATAAACAATTATCATGCTTATGCTATCCTTTGATCTTTATTCACTTTTACAAATAAAAAATAAAGCTATCTTTAATGAGGCTTGATTAATTATAAATTTCTACCTGAATGTCTAAATGTTGTGTAAACATATCAGTTGTCAAATAGTTGTAAGGTTTTAATTTATTGTATAAACATCTAATTTTATATGGAAATTTTATAATTTTTTTATGAAAAATTTCCTAAAAATTAAATATGTTTGATAAAATAATTACTGTAACATATACAAAATTTTAAAATAATTTTAGACATTTTGGGAAAACCCTAATATTCTGCAGTAGACATTTTGGGAAAAAAAACAGTAGACATTTTGGGAGTAGACATTTTGGGCATCTGAAATCGCTTAATTCAGGACTCCACAGACCGTTCGTCGCTAAATATTTTGTGCTTACTCCTCATTAAGTCCTTGCTACGCCACTGTCGATACAACATTATGTGATAAAGGTTGTCAGTGACTTGCGGCAGATCGGTTGTTTCCTCCACCAGTTAAACTGACCGCCACGATATGACTGAAATATTGTTGAAAATGGCGTAAAAAAGGAGTACCTGGAGAAAACCAATGACCTGCCGGATGTCACTAGTAAACTAGTAGCACGTCTGTAGGAAGTGACCCCCGTGTTTCTATATCCTGGCACTCCCTCTTGTCAATTAACAATAGCCAGTTAAAGTGCTCAGTGGGAATGGTATTGATTATTTAGCATATTAATGTACAATATAATATAATTAGCCATCATGTGATTTTAAAATCATAATTATACAAAATCAGTGATTATGATGGACGTGTTGAATATGGTGCTAACATGTATAACTTAACGTTATTTTTCTTGATATTCTGTTTATGAGTTGCTAACTTAAAACGTGTTTGTCTGGATTGTATTTAAAGGAATGTATGACTGTATTTGGACTGTTTGTGTGATACCTGTTTGAACAATACATTAATCGTTTGACTTAACATGTTAAAGAAAGCAGAGTGTTCATTTTATTATTGTTTCGGGAAAATAATTCTTATTCTACAACCTAGGATTGTGATGAATCATGCTAGTTTAAATACCTGTTTTTGGCACATCAGTCAATTGGCATAACATGTTTCAAAAAGCAGAGATGTCATTTTGTTATTGTTTCGGGAAAATAATATTTCTTCTACAACTAGGGATTTGGACGACCCGTGCTCAGTTTCGTGAAGATACTTTTACAATATACCATGATAAAACACTCACAACAAGTAACGATGTTATAATATATAACTCAGTGTCACTAACGCAGTGTATCACAAAATGTCGGTCCAACGTTAAATGTTGTTCCGCAAGTTACAGCAAGATAACAATCGAGTGTCAGTTAGATATTTCAGGAAGTTGCAATTCTGAGAAAATATCTGCTTTCGGATGGATAACTATCATCAAGGATAATTTTAGTAAGTAAACTGATTAATGATTAATTTAATATAAAAAAGGGGAAAGGGTTAATATATTTTTAATGGAAATTTAAAATTAATAGGGAAGACTAATCGATTTGATAATGGGTTGTAATAAAACTAAATTTTCATGGTTTTTCCACTTTTTGAATTAATTTTCAATCCGCACCCATTTGTATTATACAAATTAACATTGTGATGTAAAACGAAAAACAAAGACTACTACAATTCCAAAATTTAAATATTAATCTCATAGAAAAAGGCAAAATCGATACCTCTAACACACACATACATATATGACAGCGCACTTTCTTGGCTTGGTACTTGCATTTCAATAAAAAAAAAGGTGGCTGGATTAAACTAATTATATAGGTCCAAACCTTCCCTGGTAGTGAATGATGCGATCATGCAAGTGCTTCCACATGCGAGTAACACTAGCTTAACAGCGCCATTGCTTATTGCAGTGACTGTACCAAGCCAGGAAAATGTATTTGATTTCCAGTCAAATTGGCCCCAGGTCAAATCGTCCCCAGTCAACTCGGCCCTCGTGAAATCGTCCCCAGGTCAAAACGACCCCAAAATGAAAGTCAAATCGGCCACATATTTCAAATTGAATAAAAAACTATGTATTAATATGAATTCTTATTATTTGCTGAAAGATTCATGTATAATTTGTTTCTCTTGATGAACGGGTTCCTTTTTTATGGATGAAATTAATTAAAGGAGAACGAA
This sequence comes from Gigantidas platifrons, assembly GCA_002080005.1. Lineage (NCBI taxonomy): Eukaryota > Metazoa > Mollusca > Bivalvia > Mytilida > Modiolidae > Gigantidas > Gigantidas platifrons. The sequence continues at coordinate 22,418 of MJUT01016397.1, read as the reverse complement.
ACCATCCAGATATTTAATTAAAAATCAAAAGTATAGTTGTTTTCAGGTAATGTTCATATCAAATAAAGATAATATTTTATCTCCTTAAAAAGTATAAGGGGATTAAAAAAAACGAATTTTGAATTTCCTGCCTTATAATGGGATTAGGCATCTTGTGGAACTCTCTAGTATTGCAGACCACATAAAGTATATTGTACCCGGATTGTATGACGGCACTCCATCTAGTCAGGTTAACAAGTTAATAGCTGATGGACAAATAATACGTTATAGTCCATTTGAATGCTATAGACCACCTAAAAAAAATAATTAAAAATTCATTTTAATTTGTTCTCTTCTTTTTTCTTCAAATATATATTTCAAATGTGTCTACGAACTCTGACAGTAACTTTCAGAATTTTTCATCCATAGATAAAAAAGTTGCCCATTAGATATCAATGTTAAATATTTGCAACTATATGTGTAATTTCCAGTGGAGTAAGCATGCTTTAAAGAACGGCACTCACACTGTAAACAAAAATAAAAACATGTGCTTGACATGCAAATTTTATATATCATATGACTGACCATTTAAATATCAAATGGGCTTGCATGAATAGAGTTGTCCATTTAATTCAAAACACATGTATCAAGGTCATTGTCACTTGATTTTTAATTCTCATGGACACACTCTCTAGTTTAAATATATATTGAAGAATGCATAGAGCTTGACTTGCATGCTTTTTATTCAAGCAAGAGGCGCTGTTGGTTTTATTTTTAATGAAAGAAACAAATGGAAATTTATGCAATTTTCTCTAATGAATTTGAATGGGTTTGACTTTGACATAGTTTCTATATATGACTGAAAAACATGCATAAAATGAAAGCAATGAAAACATTATTTATGAACTTTCAATAGGCGAAATACAAGTAACAGTGTAGGCCTCAAAAGTAACTGTTACCCTCTTCATCTGTCTACATAATGCCAAATTCTGCTAAATTAATAAACTTATCGTAGAAGTGCTTTGTACTATATAGAATACTTTTTTAAAAGCGAAAAAATAAATTAATATACCTCCACAGAATAAAACAATTTAAAAATGCATTTTATATTCTTTAACATGTAAAAACACTTTTTAAACTTCATTTCATAGATGATAACAAAATCCATCTATTTTGTAATAAGGAAGACCCTAATTGCTGATATCAATAGTAACTGGTTGATAATCTACTATTGGATCCAATCATCAAAAATAACCTCTGAATGGTATTTAAAGTTCATCTTGATTTCACAAGGCTATTTTCCATTGTTATTTCCAATCATCCTTTACATGTCATCTTCTTTGATATTTAAATGACAAGTCACATGCCTATAGTATATTTGCATGGGGAGCACATGTTTTTATTTTTGCTTACAGTATGAGTGCTGTTCTTTAAAGCGTGCTTACTCCACTGGAAATTACACATATAAGTGAAAATATTTAACATAGACACCTAATGGGCAACTTTTTTATCTATTGATGAAAAAATCTAAAAGTTATTGTCAGAGTTCGTAGGAACATATAAAGTATATATGTGAAGAAAAAAGAAAAGAAAACATTAAAATGGATTTTTAATTATTTTTTTAGGTGGTCCATAGCATTCAAATGGACTATACAAATGTTGAATAAACTTCAGAATAAAAACAAAAATAGAAACCCTTAAAATGTTTCACGTCATTTATAAATTGGTAAAACTACTTACTTAAACTTATATTTATTTCTACTAGTAATATTCACCGCATAAAAAATGTGACAAAAAGGGGGTGGCCAGTAATGGCATTTATACTCTTTATAAAATTAATTAGAGAAGACTTTATATGAAGAAAATGTGTGTGGTAATGATTAATTTCAATAGTTCCTTCAGTTGAACAGATAATTTGTTTTTACGAAAATCGAAAATCTTGACAAATATTGCTTTGCGATCGGTACACGTGAGGACACATAATTAAACATTGAAAGCTGATGAAGCTTCAGCGATTGAATGTTGTTGACTACGACTCGTCATTTCTTCTTCTGAATATTCAGGTTCAAAATTATATGCAATTAGAATTTCTATCCATTATGACGGAATTCCAAAAATGATACTATTGTTTTGATACAGTTGAACAGGTAGATGGGAATGGATGGAGTGACGTCACTGATAAGGGAAAAATGGCAGCCTGCATGTTTTGCGGGAAATTTAAAATCAATAAGATATATATAGCCCTTGTAAAATTTTCATAAAGAACGTCATATGTTAATTTTTTATTAGTTCTAGATTCTGTAAAACCACAAATCAAAAGTTGGTTTTGTTCTCCTTTAATGATTAATTTATGACATAATTAAGTGATTAGTAAGTTACATAAAACGTGATTTGCGACAATTATATATTTATCTTTATATTGATAATTATTCGCTATTGTCTATTAAATACAGTAAACACAAATCAAATTCCTTTAAATCAACAACTTCATATACCAGAAATTTCCAAATTCTTCCTACAACCTTTGTTAAAAATCCACTTTAAAACATTCACGAAAATTCATCATAGCCAATCATCATCTCTGTATCTTCACATCCTTCTAAGGATAACCATGCCATTTGGCATGTAGAACATCCCACATCCAATAAAACCATGTGAAGTATTTACAAGTGCAGCATAAAATATTAATAATAATCCATAAAAGTCCATGATATATAAACAGTGCACACGCATAAAATGTAATAAATCCAAGATATAAAGCCTCTGTTAAAACACTATAAAGTTTAACATAGTTGACGTTCCTTGTGTAAAATAAATATACATGATTTTTAAAATATAAAACTGCGGTTATACGCGGTCAATAATGAGTCTAAAAACTTATATTGTTACTGTATTTGCATAACCGATTAATAATGATGGTGGCTGTATATTAGTAGCGCCGTTCTTTTTATTCCTTTTCTTTAATTTCCAATGGATGTTCAACATTTTGTATCTCTCAATGTGGAGTGCATATAGTAATCTCCTTATTCGATTTGTCTGATTTGGTCATCTTTTAATTTTAACACTTTCGATATTCTGGTGATGTCTAGTAGTATTTGCATTTGAACTGATGTTGATTGTTGGCATATGTCATATTCGGTGTGATGAAAGAATATATCCTGAATCTGACGTAAGATTGGGTTTCGGATATTTGATAGCTCTGTGTAGTCCAGCAATAAGTGTTCCAAAGTTTCATGTTCTACTTTGCATAGTTGACATTTCGCATCTTCGTCACCATACATTTTTGTTCGATTAGTTTGTAGTATATATGTTTCTGTTAACATTTTCAGTTTTGGTGGAATTCTGCTTATTTCTATAAATGATGAGCATTTAACTGCGGAATTCAGGTATTTCAATCCCGGGTAGTATGAAGCCATTGAAGTTATGATTTTGAATTTCTCTTTTTATTGATATTATCCATAGTCTTTTTGTCATAGGATTGTCCAAGTAGTATTCTGGGTTTTGCAGGTTACATTTTATCAACATTTTCTTAATTTCTATAAACCAGCTGTTACTGTTGATGGTTTTTGTTCTTAGTTGTTGCCTTGCTAGTAATTTGTCCATGCTTTTCTCTTCTTGGTTACAGATGTTGTTAAAGAAATGTAATGGTCGTATATGTAGTTGAGCCTCAACTGGTAATGTTCCGGATAGTAGATAAACTGCTGGGTCGGGTGTATTCGGTGGTAGTGATAGTAGTTGTTTGAAAAGCTTCTTTTGATATCGTTCTAGCTGTTCTAATGATGGGGTTTTTGAGATGATTAGTTCCATACCGTACATTAACACTGGCATTATGCATGTATTAAATAAATGTATTAGAGTTTCAGGATCTAGTCCATTGTTGCCATGGAATCCTCCTCCAAGTAAACCATAAGCGCTTCTTCTAGACTTCTTGATATTCTCTTATACATTTACTGTCATGTTGTCATCGCATTTTAAAGGAGTTTCTGGGTGTATATTTTGACAAAGTTTTATGAAATACGGAGGGAATAAGTATATAAAAGAAAACAGCCTGCGGCCGTGGGTTTTAATCCCTGAGGACAATAGACACTCGACGGTCACCCGACAGATTCCATTGTTCTCCGAAGAGCCCGTCAACATCTCCTACACGCACTATTGAGTTCATTGATTTTTACCTGTAAAATATTTTACCTGTAAAAATTGCTTGGACTGGGACATTTTTCATTATTTTTATTTTTTCACTAAATATATAGCACTTCTGTTTTTAACTAGAACTGTGAGTGACCTCACTGAGTGATACCCCCGCTTGCTGTTTAGTAGGAGTTGCGATTACAAGGTACATGCCTCCCCCTTTTCGTGAAAGTATAAGTTGAATTATCTCCCCTTTTAAATTTTAGACAGCAACCATATTCCTTCATGCACATCTGCAGGTAGTGTACTACAAGTGTGTAAAGTTTCATAAAAATCTAATAAGCCGTTTAGGAGGAGTTGTGCTTACAAGGTACATGGACGGACGGACAGTTTATGTTGAATTATCTCCCCTTTTAAATTTTGGACAGCAACCATATTCCTTCATGCACATCTGCAGGTAGTGGACTACAAGTGTGTAAAGTTTATAAAAATCCAATAAGCCGCTTAGGAGCAGTTGCGCTTACAAGGTACATGTCCCCCCTTTTCGTGAAAGTATAAGTTGAATTATCTCCCCTTTTAAATTTTGGACAGCAACCATATTCCTTCATGCGCATCTGCAGGTAGTGTACTACAAGTGTGTAAAGTTTCATAAAAATTGAATAACCCGTTTAGGAGAAGTTGCGCTTACAAGGTAGATGGATGGACGGACAGTATAAGTTGAATTATCTCCCCTTTTAAATTTTGGACAGCAACCATATTCCTTCATGCACATCTGCATGTAGTGTACTACAAGTGTGTAAAGTTTCATAAAAATACAATATGCCGTTTAGGAGGAGTTGCGCTTACAAGGTACATGCCCCTTCCCCCTTTTTCGTGAAAGTATAAGTTGAATTATCTCCCCTTTTATATTTTGGACAACAACCATATTCGTTCATGCACATCTGCAGGTAGTGTACTACAATTGTGTAAAGTTTCATAAAAATCCAATATGCCGTTTAGGAGGAGTTGCGCTTACAAGGTACATCCCCCCCTTTTCGTGAAAGTATAAGTTGAATTATTTCCCCTTTTAAATTTTGGACAGCAACGATATTCCTTCATGCACATCTGCAGATAGTGTACTACAAGTGTGTAAAGTTTCATAAAAATCCAATAAGCCGTTTAGGAGGAGTTGCGCTTACAAGGTACATGGACGGACGGACGGACGGACGGACAGGGTGATTCCTATATACCTCCCCAAATTTTGTTTGCGGGGGGTATAATAACTTGAAAAAATGAAGTCTTCATATATCATATAATGTGAAGAATATATCATTGTCGTTTTGTTCGATTCTGTATGAGATTTTTTAATTTAGATACATGTAAGAAACGGAACGAAAAATGAGTTTTGAGACTGTGCAACTTCCTAATTAAAAAATGCTCGTAAAATTAGTACATTTTTAAATTATAGAACCTCAGAGATTAATTGGAGGATTGATTTTTGGGGAGGGGGTGGGGAAGGGGTAGATTATGACATTGAGCACTGTCATTTTTTTCGCTATTTTTTACCAAACCTTCAACTTAACATTGGTAAAAAATACCTAAAAACTGCAAAAAATTATTAATGAATCATTGATACTTGCAATTGTTTTACGTAACTATTCTATTAAACCAAGTTATATCTTTCAACTCAAACGTGAGCTAAAAGTTTGGAAATATATATTTAACCTATTCCACTTCGAAATGCTTATCCAAAACAGGAATCCGAAGTTTCGACCTTTGTGTTGGTTTGTTTTGACTTTTCATGAATACGAGGCCCGTTTTGTGTTTGGTTTTCGCTTGGATTATAAGCTGTCCCTGTTTATCTTTCTTTAGTTTTTTGTGTCAAGTTGTTTTGTGTATTATTTATGTGTTATAATCAATATAAGTTAAATAATTCATCTGACCCCAGATAGTTTCAACAGTTACAACTGTTGTTTAACCTTAATGAATTGGCGGACACATGTTCCAAATATTTTCGGCATTGGCTTTAACGTGACATTTATTCGATTTTTACATTTTTTCTCTGTCTATTATACTTAATATGATTATACTTCAACCCGCGTCGTCATCCGAGTCATCATCACAAAAATCAATGATAATAGGTTCTACGACACTTCTATCTATACAGTTTTCTTTGCAGTATTCTTTTTCAATTTTGACCACATGTTCTTCTGCTTTTGTGCGCACATCTTTTGTAATTTTTCCGAAAGCGGCGTACGTGAGTTCTTTTACATCTTTTAATCGGAATGTGGTATTGTTTTTAGCCACGAAACCTTTGACTTGCGCCCATATTGATTATATAGGGTTAAGTGCACAGTGTCGAACGGTGGTTCTTAATACTTCATGTCCGTGTAAATTAGCAGTTGTATCTGTTTTATAAACTACTGGGGTCTTTTTTTGTTTTATTTTTTTCATATAATACTTTTTTGGTATCAGTAGCAGAAAAAGGAATGTTGTGTTGTGTAAGATAGTTTTGGAGAACAGCTTTTTCTGACTAAAATTTGGGCACACCATATCTTCTGTTTTAACATGGTGATAACTTGTATTATCTAACACAACCAAGCTAGGATTTTTCAGAGCAGGCATCAATTGATTTTCAAACCACTCAAGAAAGACAACACTATTCATCTCCTGGTGATAGTTACCATCCGTTGATTTGGCCAGAAACACTAAATCGCAGCCGTCAATCAAACCCTCACTTCGCGTACCTGCATGCAAAACAATCAAACGTTTGCCTTTACCCGAGGGTATTTTTGGGGCATCAGACCCATCATTCGGAAGCCACGTATAATCTGTGCAGTGATTTTGGTTAACCCATGTTTCATCCATGTACACGATATCATACCCTGCTTCCCTAAAAGATTTGATCTTACTCAGATAATTACACCTATCATTGATAATAGACACTTGATCGTACAGAACTCTTCGATTATCACCTATTTTTTTTATAAGTTAACCCAAGATCAATGAGAGTTAGAGTAAGTTTAGACTTTGATATTTTAATAGAATCTTTTATTTCCTTATGTATTATTGAGACGGTCGGAGCAATTTTCCGTGAATATAAACCGTGGCTTGTTTTAATAACATAATGATCAGAGTCGTCCAAAAGTTTAGCTCTTTCTTTGGGTCTATTTGACTTACAAGACCTCTTACCATTCATAATACGGTGCACTGAAGTGTAAGACACGCCAAAAGCTTTAGATGTCCTTTGATATACCCTATCAAATGAGACAATTGTCTTCGTCGTTGCCTTTTCCTTACTAAAAAAGGCAAACAACTTTTTTAAAAACTTTTGGCATTCCGGAGATAAGTCAGACATTTTACCCATTTTACAAAATATGCAAAATATACCAATAACTTATGAGAGAAATGCTTGTCAGGTTCGTCTAAAGTACACGTGGCTGAGAGAAAGATTTTACAGGTAAGATGCCTGACGTACGGATGGCTCTTCTATAAAGTACATTTGCTCCCACCCGAAAAATGACAACAAAATAGGACCAAAATACAAAATTTCATCTGAGTGCAGCCTCAGCCAAAACAATAAGAAGCATTACTGTAACATTTTTAGTCAACACTCCTAATTCTAAATAAAACTCTCGTTTATTTTGCTGTTCAAAAATCTATAGTTTAAAAGATATTTGGATTTTTCGTTATTCTAATCAAACAAATATTAATTTAGCGTTACAGTTTACGTCTCCGACTTTTCTTCCTAGGTATGAGTCACTAAGATTGTTTAATAGAGGATTTATGTAGACTTTGTATAGGTCACTGCTTAGGATACCTTCTTGGCGAACTCCTTGAGTTACTGGAAATTGGTGTGATATCTTGTTTTCCCATTTTACCGAACTACTAGACTGGTGCATATTATTGATTAGTGACCAGTGTTTGTCCTGTATTCCAGCATGGTATACCCGTCTCATTAGATGACTATGTATAACAACGTCAAATGCCGATTTTGCATCCAGTAATACTAGTTGACATTCATTTGTGTTATCTGCATTTTCTCTGTATGTCTCTTCTACTGGCAGAGCAGAATTTAAAGGTGATGATCCTTCAGTGAATCCACGTTGTATTGGATTCTGGATTGCCAGTATTTTATTGCTTGTCCGGTTTTTATTATGGTTTTCCAATTATTTTATTGATGACTGGTAAGACGGTTATGCCTCTGTAGTTTATCACTTCTGCTATATTCCCTTTGTTCTTAAAGACTGGTGTAAGTAGGCATACTTTCAGAATGTCGGGTACACTGTCATGATCAAATATACATTTGTAGTGTTTATTATTTGCAGTAGTATGGTTGTCATTTGTTCTCCAGCATTGATGATATGTTCAATGGTGATGTTGTATATATCTGTCGACTTCCCTGTATTGATGGATTTGATACATTTTTCCAATTCGGATAATGTTGCCGCCGGTATCGCTTTATTTTTGACAAGCTGATTTATCAGTTGGAATTCATGTTTTATTTTCCTGTGATATTCACTCTCATTATTTTGGTTATTTGTTGCTAGTTGTCGAAAATGTTCTGTAAATCCTTGTAGTACATTTTCCCTTCCTGAATACGTCTCACCATTTACATAAAGGTCGTCAATAAAATATTACGCCCCTTTTTCCTGTTGTTTCTTACTAGTTTGTGGAACAATCTCATGTCTTTAGTTCTTGTGTCTAGTATCATGTCGCGATCAGATTCTCTTTGTTTCGCCTCTTCGATGTGTATAGCCTTTCTAAAATCTTTCCTGCTCAATATTCTCTGAGAGTATATTATATTTGTTGAATTCGTTAGTTTTCCATAAGTTACCCATTATTTGTAGTTACTTGTCATATTTTCTAATAGATCCTTGATATTTGGAGTCCACACTTTAAGCTTAGGTCTTGCCGAATATTTAGCGTTCACAGTTGTGCTTTTTGTAGCAGCTTCATTCATGATTGTGCATATCTTTTCTGTCAAGTGTTCTGTATCGTTTAATGTTCTTGTGGTCTTGATTAAGGTATCAATCGATTGGCCTGTTAAAGCTTTATGCAAGTCTATATCAACCTTTTCCCATTTTATCGTCGGGCGAATGTTGTTATTTTGTCTTCTTTTAAGTTTTTGATGTCGTGGTGTAGCATTATAGTCATGTTTACAGGATGATGGTCTGACACATTTTTGATAGTATTGTTAAGCACTTCTTTCTTTGTGCAGAACTTGTTGTTGATGGTATGTAGGAAATAGTCTAATTCAGCACATTCCTCCTCATTTGGTTTAATGAATGTTTTCCCTCTGTTATCATATGATAAGCCACTCTCTTTGATAAAATCTAATAAGTATTTTTCCCTCTTGTTTGTCTTTTCATTGTTGAGGTCTTCATTTAGATCGGCGCCGATTATAATTTTATGTGTTCCGTGATACCTTTGGTAAATTTCATATAGTTGGTCTATGCAGTCATAGAATTCATCGACATAATCGACATAGTCATGGCTTCCTTTTGATGGTAGATAGACTGAAGCTACTAAGAATTTTGTATCATTATTACTATTGATTTCTACACACTGTATCCTTTCAGCGCCATCTGGTAGTATTTAAATTAAATGATCAATGCTTTCCCTCCAAATAATTGCGACTCCTCCATATCCTTTCGGCATGCTTTTTGGTAAGACTGGATTATATTTATCTACTCCTTTTCCAACAAAATTCATGTTTTTATTCAAGTCGCCAATTGTGTTGATTTGAGCCTCGGATAGCCAATGTTCTTGTATTAAGATAATTTGATGTTGTTTCAATAGCTCGTCTATAATGTAGGCACTGGTTTTTAAATTTTTGCAATTCAGGGACGCTATATATGTATCTCTCCTTCTCCCTTAAAATTAGTTGGAATATGTGCTAACTCAGTTGCTGCTGGAGGCATGTCTTGCCTAAAAAAGGAGAGTTGGCATTCACCCTGTCAGTGTTATTTTTGACAGCTGGTCCATAGTTTTCTCGGTCTTGTACAATTGGTGTCCTATATGCTTTTGTTTGCTGTTGAGGTCGGTGAAATGGTTTTGCTACATTACTTGAGCTTCTCTGTTTGAAGTATAGTGGAATACCTGTTGCTAGCTCAGGTGTAATTAGATGCGAGGTTTTAACTTCTCGGATTGTCTGTGAGGTACATGTATCTTGAGAATTGTTGATCAGACTGTAGTCATGATTAGTCGTTGTTGTTTCATTGTTCCATTTGGGCATATTGTCTCTAGCTGTGATCATTTTAATCGTTTCTTTATAGCAATCGGAGCTAATTTGATTTGTTGTTGTTACTGTTCATTTAAATGTTGACTAACTCAAGTTGTTTTTCGATTTGGTCGAAAACCATGTTTGTAATCTTATCATGTACTGCCAAGATCTTGTTGTTAAATTGTTCTTTCATTCTAGAGTTAACATCCAAGTTTGTAGTTGCTTTCACAGGTGACATTGATGGATTATCACTTGACTGTTCATGTTGTTCTATACTCCTCTGTAATGTTTTTACCATTAGTTCGAGTTCGGTGTTCTTGTCTTCGAGTTTATTTCAATACGTTTCCATTTCTATTCTACTACTTTTCCTTTGCTCAGTTAGAGATGTTTCTCTTATTTTGAGTGTTTCCTCTATTTTTTTTTAAAATTTTGTTTCTTTATTTCGTAGTTGTCTTAATTTGGCTGATATGGATTCCTCATCATGACTCTTAGTTATTGAACTTGGTAGTAAAAGTCTTTTAGGTGATGTCTCGTGTTTATCGGCATCGATGCAATGATTTTCATTCAGAATATTTTGACTTTGTGCCTGTATTGCGTCAGTACATCTATTGTTGTTACTGCTGGTTTTTTTTCAGAATAGTGTTATGTTTATCTAATTCTGACTGTGTGATTTCGCTCTCATTTTGATTTTCTAATTCATCTATATATGATTTACACGAGTAGCATGTTTTGTGATCGTTGTTAGTTTCCATACACGTCAAATGGTATGTGTTGTTACATGATGTACACAAGTCATAATTCTCGTCGTCAATTGTTTTGTCACATAGATTACAACGAGTTTCATCTTGTACTTCATCTGACCTTACATTACAATCATCTAGAATAGCTACTGCATTAGCACAATTATTCGATTTTAAATTCTGACAGAGTGTACATATATAGTCGACTGTTGTTTTTCCTTCCATTGCTGTTATCTGTTCCGGATTAAACTTTTCGCATTTGTAGTGTATCCAATATTCGCCTACAGTACAGTATATGCTACGTGTTCTACAGTTCTTTCTGCATTTGTAACATGATATGTCTTCAATTTCATGTTGTTTTGTTGCTGATGTCTTCCTGAGTTTATGCACGCTTGTAGTTGTTGTAGTTGTTCCTATTTTACGTTGCAATTGATCGGCCAGTATGTTGTTCAGTTTATTCAGATTTAATTGGTTACCATTATATGTGGCTGCATGAATGATGTCATGAATTCCAGTAATATCTCTTTCCACAAATAGCGTTAGATTTTGGCCATTTACTAGGATTCTGCTACTAGTTAAATACAGGTTGATTGTATATGCAGGTTGTTCTTGTTCATGTACTCATTGTTGCGTTGTGTAGAGTCAGAGCTTTGTGTTATATAGGCCTTTGCAAGTGATTCTGTGAGGTTTTCATAATATATATGTGCGGCTATCTTTAATAGCTCAAATGTTGCTGCATCAGCAGTTATAACTAGTCCTCCTCTGGTGTATTCATATAGTACGCTTTGTTGTCGTTTGGTAGCATCTAGTTTGTTTCTTCAACGCTTTGTCTATATTGAGAGTGTACGTATTTGTAAACGAACTAGATGTGCCACGCATGCTTCTAGTTTGATATTTATTGTCATTTTTATATCTTGCAATAGATCCATTGGTCGCCATTGCTATTTCACGTTGTCAAGTTTTTGTATATTAATGTTTCAGAGCTAGTATATACAAAATAAAGGAGATGATCTAACCGACAATAGTACGTTGTGGATGCCCCCACAGTTGACTAATGCCAGTTTTCCCAACAGTCCTTTTTTATTAACTCACCGTGTCAAAGGCAATGTGAGCTTTTACCATCACTTGGCGTCCGTCGTCCGTCGTCTGTCGTCCGTCGTCCGTTAACTTTCACATGTTATACCCCCACTCATAGAGAGGGGGCTATATTGCAATCACCTTGTCCGTCCGTCCGTTAGTGCGTTTGTCCGTCTGTTCACACTTTCGTTAAAGATGTCTAGGCTGCTACTGGAAGAAATTATTTTATTTTTGGCATAGTGACTTATACCGTGTCTCCCCTTTCCAGGCTTACCGCACATCTACTTTCTGTTTATCGTGTGACTTAGAATTTTTCATGTTTGCCGTAATGAACTTTTTCGTAACAGATATCTCAGCTTCTACTGGAAGAAATGATTTTATATTTGATATATGGGTTTGGCATGGTGACTTGTACCGTGTCTCCCCTTTCCAGATTTACCGTACATCTACTTCCTGTTTACAGTGCGACTAAGAATTTTTCATGTTTGCCGTAATAAAAACTTTTGTAACAGATATCTCAGCTTCTACTGGAAGAAATGATTTTATATCCCCACTCGTAGAGAGGGGGCTATATTGCTATCATCTTGTCCGTCCGTCCGTTCACACTTTCGTAACAGATATCTCAGCTTCTACTGGAAGAAATAATTTTATATTTGATATATGGCTTTAGCATGGTGACTTGTACCGTGTCTCCTCTTTCCAGGTTTACCGCACATCTACTTCCTGTTTACAGTGCGACTTAGAATTTTTCATGCTTGCCGTAATGAACAATTTTGTAACAGTTATCTCAGCTTCTACTGGAAGAAATGATTTTATATTTGATACATGGCTTTGGCATTGTGACTTGTACCGTGTCTCCCCTTTCCAGGTTTACCGCACATCTACTTCCTGTTGACCGTGCGGCTTAAAAATGAACGAGTGGGGGTATCCTTAGCACGACGTAGCGTGCAACATCTCGTTAATCTTCCCCTCTGAAATCCCTCAGCCATATGAACTGAAACTTGATAGGAAGCATCTATGGAAGGTCTCTATAAAGATTGCTCATTTTGTCCCGATCCATTAACAAACATGGCCGCAACAGGCAATTCTTGTTTCTGATTGGCCTATTTTTAAAAATCATCTGCTCTGGAACCGCTTTGCCAAATGAACCGAAACTTTGTAGGAAGCATCTATGGAAGGTCCTCTATAAAGATTGCTAATTTCATCTTGATCTCTTAACAAACATGGCCGCCACAGGCGATTCTCGTTTCTGATTGATTAATTTGTTAAAAAAAAAAAATTCTGTTAAAAGGGAGATAACTCTAGTTTAAATATAGATACATTTTGTATCTATTCAAAACGCAGTTATCTCTGAATTGAATTAGAGATACATATGCCTCTAAAACGCCTCAGCCAAATGAACTGAAACTTGGTAGGAACCATCTATGGTTGGTCCTCTATCATAATTGCTCATTTCGTCCCGATCCGTTAACGGACGTGGCCGCCACAGGCAACGCTTGTTTCTGATTGGCTGATTTTAAATATTCTTCTCTTCTGAAACCGCTTAGTTAAATGAACCGAAACTTGGTAGGAAGCATCTATGGGCGGTCCTCTATTAAGAGTGCTCATTTCGTTCCGATCCATCAACAAACATGGCCGCCACATGCAATTCTTATTTCTGATTGGTCGATTTCTAAAAATCTCCTCTGAAACCACTTTGCCATGTGATTCGTAACTTAGTATGACGCATCTATGGAAGGTCCTCTATAAATATTGCTCGTTCCGGCCGGATCCATTAACAAGCATGGCCACCACAGGCGATTCTTGTTTCTGATTGGTCTATTTCTAAAAATATTCTCCTCTGAAACCGCATGGCCAAATGATCCGAAACTTGGTAGGAAGAATCTATAGAAAGTCCTCTTATAAAGATTGCTCATTTTGTCCCAATATGTTAACAAACATGGCTGCCACAGACAATTCTTTTTTTCTGATTGGTCAGTCTCTAACAATCTTCTACTCTGACACAGCTTGGCCAAATAGACCGAAAATTGGTAGGAAGCATCTATGGAAGGTCCTCTATGGGAATTGCTCATTCTGTTTTGATCCGTTTACAGCCGTCATAGTCAAGTCTTGTTTCTTATTGTTCGATTTCTTAAACAGCTTTTCCTCTGAAACTGCTTGGCCAAATGATATGGAACTTGATAAGAAGCATCTATGGAAGGTGCTCTTTAGAGATTGTTCATTTCGTTTTCCTCCATTAACAAACATGGCTGCCACAGGCAATTCTTGTTTTAGATTGGTCACTTTCTAAAAATCTTCTTCTCTGAAACTGCTTTGCCAAAACGAACCGAAATTTGGTGGGAAGCATTTATAGGCTATGGAAGGTTCTGTATTAAGTTTCCTCAGAGCAGAATGAAAGGTGAGCGACACAGGCTCAGCTCAGCCTCAAATTTGTAATTCCAGTTTCTTTAACCAAACTTTTGCCAAATGTATGCCTGGTTGGAGTCCGTCCTTGAGTAAATTATAATTATATTGATTTCGGGGTGTTTGTTTTGTCTTTGAGTTTTTCCAGTGCTGTCGGCTGAGATCAGTTGAGAATACAGGTGATGTATTGTTTAATCCAGTATTTATTTCCCTGGTAATTTGGTTTAGTTCATTAATTTGCGATAGGAGTTTGTTGTCTAACTTTTTGAATTCAGAGTATGTTTGACCTTTGTATTTGTTATGCTCGTGTATCGAGTACACAAGCGTTTCAAGAAATGTTACTCTACAGTGTGAGTAATGATTCACCGTTTCAGTAATTTGATGATATGTGTCAACTATATGATGAATACCGTCACTGTTTTCACAAGTCAGATATATAAATGGTGAATTGTAGCTAGTGAGATCACATGTAGCTAGCCAGATGTAGAAATGAATCCTATCGTATTGTTCTACTTGATGATCTATGTTTTGTAATAGCCAGTTATAACCCTCGTATGTTGTTCGAACCTCGATTAGTCGAAGTTGAAGGGACTGCCAGAAATTGTTCGAGTTATCCGAGCTTCGAGTCATCCGAGGTCGAGTGTGACGTCATGACATTAATTTTTGTAACACATTGTTTGACAGGACGGTTGTTTGTTTTGTGTATGCATGTGATTTGTGGTATTTTCTTGACAAAGACGTTACTGTTGACAGTTGATGAACTAAATAAAATTATAAAATCAGACAATTTATATTTTATTACCGGTATTACAATATTGTATACATTGTACATGATTATTCCACACCAGAAACAAAGAAATATTTGATAAAAACGACATCAGCACTAGATCTATTAAAGCACTACATTCATCAAGCATTACACAACAAATAAAAAATCAATATACAAATATTTACAATGTGTCAAAATAAATTATAGAATATAACTAACGAAACGACACAAAAACTAGATTGTTCAGGTAACATCGCGAACTGTAAGAATGATGACCGTAGACTACACGATGCTTTTCATACAACATTTGATTAGAATTCATCACAAAAATTAACAATCATTTTATTTTTTAACTCTTATTGAATAAATGCGTAAACTTATATTTTTAATGAAACTTAAAAGGGCCGGTAATTAATATTAATCATTTTCAACAAGACTTAAAAGGAACCGATAATTTATTCAATCTTTGATTATCACTCTAAAGGAATTTATATTCCTACGGATTACAATTACCTTGGCTTGGGTCATCAAATTCTTTTCAAAAATAATCCCTGATAAAATAGATTACCGACACAGTCCGCTTGGCACGCGTGTACACAAAGTGATCAATAATCTGACATGTTTTAAAGGTGAATAGGCGACGCTACCCGTTTTACAAAAATATATTATTTGTGTATTAAAAAAGGATGTATGAATGGAAAGTTAAAAAGTGTCAAAACATTATTTTCATTTATGGTTTTAACTTCCGTTTTTTTTATTTTGACACATTAAGACAAATATTGTAAGTTCGAAATTCTCTAGAAAAAAATCACTTCGAACTTCGACACATCGAAGTAAAATTACATTGTTTTCCTTTTCTAGGTACCTCTAAGCATACTCGAGTTATCCGAGATTTCGAATCATCCGAGTTCGAGTCATCAGAGGTAAAAATGCATAGCACTAACGGGAAATTTGCCGGTACTGGAAAATTACCTCGACAAATCCGAGATTTCGAGTCAACCGAGTTCGACACATCGAGGTTCGACTGTATACCCTGTCAAATGTCGCACCAGAAAGTACACCTATGATAATGGACATATATCAAAACAAATATTTTACTAACAGCGGATATTTAAGAAATATTTCATGGAAGCCAGAATGTTTTGGGAGTTTTAACATGAATTGGCGGATATTAGTATTTTATCCCGAGCCAGAAGCGAGGGATAACATTTACTTATACCCGCCATTCCATGTTAAAACTCAAAGCATATTCTGGCTTCCATGATGTATTTCGATTCTGATATGTCTAAGAGTACAAATACGGTAGTATACTTTGATTGGAAGACGGTAATTTATATTTACGTTTGCGGAAAATGTCGCACACAATTTATGCTGCCAATGGAAAAGTTAGTCACATCCACCGGCACATGTGCTAATGAGATTATAACGAATGGATAACTCGCTCGTTTGTTAAGAAAGCGAAAGAAGGAGGTCATGCTAGAATTATCAAGTAAAATCATAGTTAAGAAATGTGTTTGTCTAGACATCAACATTTCTAATATGTCGTAGATTTATTAATATGTTGACCGATTGTATTACAAGTCTGCCGTTATAGACGGCAATGCTATTTTGTGATTCTTTTGGCAAGATAAGATTTTGACGACTGTGTTTCTACATTCAATATGTTTGCTTTTTGCGATCGAAATATAAATATTTCCAACTCATTTGAAAAGGGGACCATTAAAAGTGTATTTGTAAATTCTACAGGGGTAAATATTCCTCATCGTTGATCACATATCTCTCTGTATGTACACATTGAGCTGTTGGACTGTTTTGCTGATGCATGAGGATATACGTCAGGTAGTTGAGCTGGTTGTCGGTTGGCAGAATAGGTTGATGGTTTACTTCTTGTTAAAATTTTTGCTGATCCCATTCCTCTTGAGGGGCCGTCGTGTGCCGTGGTCGTAACTACCTATGCAATCAGTGCCTATCACCACTGATGTTTGGAGTTCGAATCTCGATCAGAGCGAGGTGAACAACATTATGTGATAAAGTTTGTCAGTGACTTGCGACAGGTCGGTGGTTTTCGTCGGGTCCTCCGGTTTCCCCCACCAATAAAACTGATCGCCACGATATAACTGAAATATTGTTGAAAGTGGCGTTAAGCACCATCAAACAAACTAGCAAACAAACCCTTTCCTCTTGTACTCGTCTTGGATGAACAGCTGGACGATAGCGACGTCTTGTCAGGGCTGCGACATGTTGTTCTGCTTGATCTACAGGTGCCCTGTTGCGAAGCCTGTCATAATCTGGCTGAACAGGATTCGGACGTCGAAGTCTTATCGACCACTTTCTCTTGGCATGTGTAAAGTGAACAAATAAAATTAATGTACCATTCTAAAACAACATAAAGCTGTCCATTTAAGTATCAATTTTTGATTTGATTCAATTACATTTGTTATAATTGGTCATGTTAATTGTACTCGTAAAAGCTTAATAATTAAATAAATGAATACATCACATTTCATAAGAGCTATTAATACTGGTGTTTGTCCTCCAGGCCCTTAGTTCTTTGTAACCTCTCTCCTAATTTCTATATATATTGTAAATAGTTGTTGTTATTTTGATTTTATTGTTATATCTATGTACCATTGCTATACATTGGCTTTATGAGAATAAAGATATATAAAAAGCATAAATATACAGTATAGTATTAACATGCAAAAACAATGTTCATAAATATTATGGTATATTGTACAATAATACACTAGCAGTGCCATTGTAAATAAGGCCTCTAATAGCAGTTACAAGCCGCTGATACAAGCCGGTGTTTTTGCATTTCTTTTTATGAACGATCAAGAATTTGACAAATATCGATCTTTAGTTTTATGTGTATGTTTTTTAGATCCTTGTTTGTCCTTTTGTCCTTTTTCTTTTGGCCATTGTTTTGTCTGTCTTTATTTGATTAACGGATTCTGATTATCACTTTGGTATCTTCAAACTCCTCTTGTATTAAGAAAATTAGGTAAACTCGTCCACAAACAAAACTGTTCTCACGACATTTTTTCTGATTTTATAAATTATAACATCATTATTAGCACGAAGGCCTTCACCAGAGTACGAATGGGAAATGGGAACCCGTTTTATCCAACACAGGCCGCTTCTTTTGTTTCAATGGTACTGTATCTTATACACAGAAACGGAGATATCGAATTTCGAGCCCACGACGACGTGTCCCTGGAATAACCTTCACCTGGTACGCTAATTTATACATTTAATACTACGCATCAACAGCTATGAGTTGCTGAACAGCAATACAACTTACTATTGTTATTTTGATTAACATCGATTAAGAATAATAATTGAATTAACATGTAAAGTATAAATATTTATAACAGAATGTTTAAATAATTTTATTCAATTAACCATGTTATTACTTTGATGTATTAAACAATCTTTAAAATATTCAAGTAAACAATTTGAGGGCTATGATGTTTAACACCACTTATAACAAATTTCAGTTATATTGTGGCGGTCAGTTTTATTGATGGAGGAAACATGTGGACCCGGAAAAAATTGCCCACCCGCCACAGGTAACTGACAAACTTTATCAGATATGTTGTATCGAGTACACCTCGCCATGAGCGAGGTTTGCTTTCACAACGTAAGTGTGTTGATATGCACTGATTGCGCGGGTATTTGTAAATTCAACTACCATACGATTACGACCACAATAATTGGAAATTTTACATACTTAAGAATAAAGGAATTGTATTTATCTTTGAATTTAGGTTAGCTGTCTTTCCTGCTTACAAAGACTAGAATGATTGTCAGTGACAAATATGACACGTGTTATATCTATATTCCCGCGGAAATATCAGTAAAATGACGAGTGCCAAATGTGGAGCAGGACCTTCTTACCATTGCGGAACATATGAGTTCATCTCCGAATCTTAGTAGAGTTCGTGTTGCTCGATCTTTAGTTGTCTGTGTAATGTTTTGTAGATCGTTGTTTGTTCTTTTGACCAATGTTGTGTTGTCTCTTCTTTTTCGATTTACGGTTTCTGAATCCTCTTCTTATAACAGGAGCGCTTAAGTCATAAGTATATGATAAGGAATTTTGCTTTTTTTCTGATTGGCCTAAACAGCATTTTCTCAACTCTACCTCAGAGTGAGTACACCTCGCAAGAGGTATATTCGGGCTTGCCCACCGACCAACCAAAGCCAAGATGTCAAGTTGTGTCGACCAATCAAATTGCGTCTTGCTCATCCATAAAATTTCAAAATTATAAAATATTTTTTTTTAAAAGTTCAAAATGTTCAAAATTTCTAAAATTTCAAAAAAAGTCAAAAATTTCATATCATTTAAAAATTTTCAATAAATTTCTAAATCATACAATTTTCAAAAAGTTTCAAAAATTTCAAAGTTTTCCTAAAATTTCAAAATTTTAATATTTAAATAATAATATTGAAAAATGATAAAACAATTATTAAGTTTGAAAAATTCCTTATCATTTAATAAAACAGTTATTGACTTTTAATTTCAGTCTACTCATGAATATACGAACATAGTTGGCCTCGGTCAATCAATCATTGATCAGGTTCGTATAGTCATGAGTAGACCTCATTAAAATTCAATAATTGTAGAGATATTTCTACTGAAGGAAACCATCACTTCGAAAGAATTACGGTCGCCACCATGACTTGTCTAGCTAAGCACTTCAGAGTATCGGAGTAATCACAATCCAGTCCTTTCCTCATTCAGAACGTATTATCGGGTTTGTAACAAAAGTAACAGGACGGGTGCCACATGTGGAGCAGGAACTTCTTTCCTTTCTGGAGCACCAGAGTTCATCCCCGGTTATTAGTAAGGTTCTTATTGCTTGGTCGTTAGTTTTCTGAATAATGCTTTGTAGATCGTTACTTGTCCTTTTGTCCTTTTTTCATTTGGCCACTTTACTGTCTGTCCTTCGATTTACGGCTTCTGCTAACCCTTTGGTACCTTCAAACTTTTGCTACATGAACAAATATGGCCAACGGTTTCTGAAGCTGCCAACTTAATAACACCTTGGTATTCATTTTTACCAAGAGAGAAAACAATTTACAGAAATAACCACCGATTGGCAGTAGTAAGATATGCGGAAAATAAGAGGTTGACTACACCAGAGATGTCAATAATTTACAAGCACGTGCATTTCCCTTCCAAAGGATGAGTTGTGTATTGATTTGTCTTGCACAACATCCAGTTCCGCTTTCGAAATAGTTGTACCTCCAGAGAACGTGGAGAAAAGTTAAAACTACATTTTTTGTATATTCTATTTCAATATGAGCCGGTGTTACTTTGGGGAATATTAAATTATCTTAAACATTACATATTAAAATAGCAGAACATCGTTTTATTGTTATTCATTTCGGTTTTTAGCTTTACCCCGAGACTGCAGTAACGTATGTGGCGGGAGTGATGTCTATCAGATTTTTCCTAATACAAGTAATCCGAATGGATTTGATGTTTATTGTGATTTTGGATCAGACGGAAACACATGGACGGTAAGAATATTAATAATAAAGAGTTTCATCAATTAATGAAAGAGTTTCTCCTTAGCACTGCAAACATATAAAAAGTGGTACCTGTCTAATCCGACACACCAAGAGACCAGGGAATTATGCCGGATTGTACATGATGTCGGAAAACTCAGGTTTTACTTAAAGTTAACATAATATTGGAAAAATTTATTAAGAGAAGAAATTGTGTATGTTTGATTATGTAGGATGGTTTAAATACTTATACTTACAATGTAAATGGATGTTCTTGAGACTTTATTTTGTTTGACAAAACGCTGGCAAATCCAAATTATAAACCGGTTTACATGAAAGTGATTTATTTGTTTACCCTGTATTTATTTAAAGATGGCCGACTGCTTTGTAAGCTCGCCAGCCCAAAATATATTTGTGTCTTTTAAATGAATGAGTGTCTGTGTGAGATTCTGCACCTTAGGTCCACACTAGGGTGTCCTATGTCAACTTTGTTTTGTGGAAAATGGGGGGGGGGGGGGNGGGGGGGGGTGGTCCATAAATATTTACTGTATGCCCAGATGTCGATTCAATGTGTTGAATGTGCATTTACAGTAATATATTTATTATTGGTCGCTAGAAATCTTTAAAAGTACATTTTGCTCTTATTTATTTTCTTGGTTTTCGGACATATCGCCTTATTGGTCGCTAGAAATTGGTCGCTATCTTGAGTCTGGTATATAAATGTCCAGGGAATTCTGACCACATTATGAATTATTTGTTTGTCAAATAAAGTCAAGATTTAAACATATCTCCATAGGGACCCCTAGGTTGTTATATATAGAGCAAGATAAACATCAGACATTTGGGACGGTTCGTTTTGTTGTGGGTGCCAAATCAAATAAACAAGATAAGATTGAGGATACTAAAAGGGTAATCAGAAGTCATAAATCTAAGGACAGACAATGACCAACAGACAAAGGACTAACAACAACAACAAACAATGACCCACATAACATTACCTAGACAGACAAAACCCGAAAGATAGGGCAACACGAACGATACAAAGGCAGACGGGGTTGACTCGCTTTAAAAACTAGGAAATACGAAAGATAAGGCAACACGAACGGCACAAAGGCAGAAGGGGTGGACTCGTTTTAAAATCTAGAAAAACAAAAGATAAGGCAACGCGAACGACACAAAGGCAGAGGGGTGGACTCACTTTAAAACTAGAGAAACGAAAGAAAGGGCAACACGAACGACACAAAGGCAGAGGGGGTGGACTCACTTTAAAACTAAAGAAACGAAAGAAAGGGCAACACGAACGACACAAAGGCAGAGGGCGTGGACTCGCTTTAAAACTAGAGAAGCGAAAGAAAGGGCAACACGAACGACACAAAGGCAGAGGGGGTGGACTCACTTTAAAATTAAAGAAACGAAAGAAAGGGCAACACGAACGACACAAAGGCAGAGGGGATGGACTCACTTTAAAACTAAAGAAACGAAAGAAAGGGCAACACGAACGACACAAAGGCAGAGGGCGTGGACTCGCTTTAAAACTAGAGAAGCGAAAGAAAGGGCAACGCGAACGACACAAAGGCAGAGGGGATGGACTCACTTTAAAACT
>MJUT01016391.1:145678-159408 GCA_002080005.1 Gigantidas platifrons | reverse complement strand
AAGGGGTTGTAGAATAATAGGTTCTTACTAATTAGTATGTCTCCATGGCAACTATTAAGGGGTTGTAGAATAATAGGTTCTTACTAATTAGTATGTCTCCATGGCAACTATTAAAGTGTTGTAGAATAATAGGTTCTTACTAATTAGTATGTCTCCATGGCAACTACTAAGGGGTTGTAGAATAAAAGGTTCTTACTAATTAGTATGTCTCCATGGCAACTATTAAGGGGTTGTAGAATAATAGGTTCTTACTAATTAGTATGTCTCCATGGCAACTATTAAGGGGTAGTAGTATAATAGGTTCTTACATACGCTCCACTCGCGAAAAGAAACAAAAATTTCTATGACGAATGGAAGATCACCCGGGCTTTCCCAACAACGCATGTAAGTACCTATTTCTTCCGTAAACCAACAACTTTCACTATCGCGAACTCCTAGGGACCCCCACCATTGATCAGTAACTAATTTGCATAAATTATCAGATCAATAATATCATTGAGCTTTATGAAATACACATGACATAAAATTGACTTTTGTGACACCAATTGATAAACTAAGTAGCTTTCTACTGATATTTGAGCTTTTCTCACTATTATTTTATTGAAAGTACAGTATTTTCTAGAAATACGAAAAAATGAAAACAAAAGACACAAATATATTTAATATGGTTGGAGTCAATGTATTTAAAAAAAAAAACCCAATGGTTAAATCCGTAATATATCTGTTATTCAGCTATCAGACAGGGTATATAATGTGACATTCCCGGCTTAGGATATATATTTAAACGATTTTTTTCTTGTTAGAGGCATTCTGATTGGATGTCACAACGAGTAGAGACGAGTACACGTACACTCGTCTTAACTCGGTCGTCTCAACCTGAAAACGGCCATTTACAGAAGAACAAGGTGTCCCTACTAGTCATGGTTGTCTTCCACTTCTCTCTGTCAACACTTTAAACCAAGTCACTTCTATTGTGAAGGTAGCGAGTCTTCATTAAATGTATAGGTTTTCAGGAAAATTTATTTATAAAAAAAATCAGACAATTTATACCAATCATAATCAAGTGAATGATAAAGGCTCAGGTGTACCTCTGGTTATTTTTTTAGCACATTAATATTTTGTTAATTTATATATAAATACACTGTAATGGGGAATAAAGTGTAAAGCTATAAAACAAACTGACTTTTTTTTGTCTTTTATAGTAAAGCGATATATATTTTGTACACAATAAAATATGATACTTTCATTGTGATCGGCATTATCTCCTGAGATTGCAAATTTCCAAATTCTAAGATTGATTGGTGTTTAATGCCAAATTTAACAGATTTCAGCCATATTGTGGCTTGAACAAGTAATTATGTCACAATTCTGTCTTTTGTACGTGGCATATATTAAATATGGAAAGTCAGGTTACATTCAATGTGAAACGATAATCTAACAACATCCAGTGTGAGGGTTATGACCAGCAACTTTTCAGTCATCTCGACTACTCAATCATTTATTGACCAATCAGACCACAGACATAAAAAAACCCACATATTTTTAGAGGGTCATAAAAGAAACATTTCATCACACACGTGGTTACCAAGAAGATTTTTATAAGTATAATCGTCCTAGCAGTCGTCTTGGAATTTCTGGAAAAAACCCATCAATTTTGTTACACATCATGTTATACTATAGAAGAATTTGTCTTGGCATAAAAAAGCAGCATGGGCTTGTAGAAATATGGTTTAGTTTGGCTTAACACCACTTTCAAAAATATTTCAGATATCACAACAGTCAGTTTTATTGGTTGAGGAAACCGGAGAAAACAATCGACCTGTCGCAAGTCACTGACAAACTTTATCACATAATGTTGTATCGAGTACACCTCGTCTTAGTGGGATTCGAAATCACAACGTTAGTGGTGATAGGTCCTGATTGCATAGGTAGTTATAAATCCAACTATCATATGATCATGACGGCCCCTGTCATAAATATGATCTAGTGATATCACAAATTAAAAATACACACCCTTTCCTATCGCAAGACTGCTTACATCTTTCCCTTTCCTATCGCAAGACTGCTTACATCTTTCCCTTTCCTATCGCAAGACTGCTTACATCTTTCTATAGGAAGTAACCTCAGTTGTCGGACTAAACAAAACAAAATCTGATGCAGAAATTTTTTATTATATAAGAATGAGATCTGACCCATGACCTTCTCCGTAAATGTTAAGGTCAAATATGTAATTGTCTAGTATTATGACCCGTATATATGTGCTAGGACATGGCAGAATGTTGAATGTAACAATGGTCAGTGTGAACTTCCATAACCTTATATATCATTGTCAAATATGTATTGGTGGTATGTTGTCTGGAGCCAAACTGTTTTTGTGTTTTGTACTACCCTCATAATATTTGACTGTTGAATGCTTAAGGACAAGACCAAATGTTGCACATCAATATCTGGTCACAGTACCTCTTGTTTTATTCTCCTATTTTAAAACTTTGTTTTACTGTGGTGACCATTTTGTATTTCTGATAGATACTAGACATACATTTGATAAAGAGACAATCCAAGGAACGTTCCATCTAATATGCCTTCAAATGATTTAGAGGTTTCAGATAAATATACAATATACGTACATTGTCGGTAAATATAAAATTTATTTGTACAAGCTTTAGAAACAGGCTGAATAGCAAGCCTTTGGCAAGCTTTTCAGGCCTGTTTCGCAGCGAGTACAAATGAATTTTATATTTAACGACAATGTACGTATTTTGTGTTTATCCTGCAATGTCAAAAAAGTCGGAAAACTTGTCAGATTTAAACAAAAATGACAGAAACAAGCATCATTCCTCGATCGCCTTTCATAAATGTTGTCAAGGGTGTCTTCTTCGTAGTCCGCTTTACATTAGTACTGGTTTCTTACTTGTCTGCACCCTCCGCTCTACACATTGCTACAGGGTAACAGGAAAGTTTATTCGTAGGCTGAAAAGTTTATTCGTCTAGTATGAATAAAGCAAAAATTTATTTGTATAGCATATTTGTACAGCAAATGTACTGATTGCAGGATAAATATCATTTTTATGTACTTTTTCCTATAGAGTTCTATGTTTGTCTTGCGATTGTGGACATCTTGGATTTCCAATCAACAAAAAATACCAATTGACACAAATATGAAATTTTGTAAGGGACTGGCCATCCAGAGTTTGGGTTCAATTAAGTTTATAATTTATGAGAAAAAAAATATTTATTTGATTTCCCTTTGGGTCCTATGTTAAATCTTTGTCCAGCAACTTTATTCAACAGAGTGCCTATTAAAATTTAGAGGTTTTGCCCATTTTAAGAAATTGTTATTTTCAGCAAAAGTTGCCATTTGGGTCTAGGGCTGTGGTGTCCAATATATTTCTGAAAGGGGACATCAGATGACATTAATATAGATATATAATATGTGGCTTTAGCAGAGAAGATTTTTAATATCTTAAAAGACTTGTTATTATCCAAATCAGTTTAAATTTCACCTCGTCCCTATCATAAAATACAGAAGATTTAGCTATTAAAAAAAATATCAAGAGAAAGAGATTATAAAGTGAAAAGCTAGTGATGATCGATGACAACTATGGATGCCACGTGATGGCAAAAGCTCACATGACAGATGAATTATTTATAGACATACATGTGGTGAGATTACAAAATATTTGAGGAAAGGTAGAATCACTCTTATGGTACAACATTATATTTCAATATCACTCTGCTACTGTTTCTACAGATACATTAAACTTGCTGACACAATTCATCATTACACATCTATGGATATCATATTTTGAAATGCAATTTATAAACCTTGAAATGAATTCTCAAATTCTTATAAATCTGCTTTTTGTAAATCAAACCTTTTTTCACATTTGGTTTGAAATCAGTTTACAACCAGCAAGTTTTGTGTATAACTGGTAATAGTAAATCCATAAAATTACAAGACAAAACAAACTTTTAAAGAAACATTAATTTAA
Organism: Gigantidas platifrons; assembly: GCA_002080005.1. NCBI lineage: Eukaryota > Metazoa > Mollusca > Bivalvia > Mytilida > Modiolidae > Gigantidas > Gigantidas platifrons. The sequence continues at coordinate 155,416 of MJUT01016391.1, read as the reverse complement.
CAAGACTTTTATGATCAAAGAAAAAAAAAAAAATCCAAATTCAATATTAACCAAAAAAAAACATGCATTCTGATTCACTAGGCACGAATTGAGGTTGATCAAAGGGAAATAACTCTAATCAAAAACAAAATTTTAAAACTTTTTATTGGTTTAGCACTTTTAAACAAAATAATTAAATAAATGATCAGTTTTTCATTTCATCAGTTTCTTTCCACTGCATCTCTTCCAGATATTTGTGTTTTAATTTCAATTTTAACCATGACGGTCTCTCGTCTTTTTTACTGAAATATTTAAGATTCAATATAGGGTACTTTGGTGCTGGTTGGGGTATCTCTAATGGCTTCATATTCTTCATTTTCTCTCTGAAAACTTCTTCGTTGATATCCTTAATGTCTCTATATCTGTCTAAATACCTACAAGTGAATTCAAACAAAGTAAAATATAAATTTCTGGCATTCATGACTGAAATGTGAATCTTTAATAATAATTTCATATATCTGGTTATATTTAAGTCAAGAGTTGCTATATGCAAAGTTTACTAGTATAAATAAATACTGGTACATACAAAGCAAGTAAAATAAAGACTCCAGGTAATTTTTCCACTGATGTTTTCACCAATTCAACTATATCTATATGTGGTTAATCTAAAAATTCAACCCAACTGTGTTGGAAAATAGATTCTTTAGCTCAAAATTTGTTTTTATTTTTGTTTTTCCCTCAGGATTTGGATCTACACTATTAGTACATTCCAGTACCAATTCACAAACATAATGACGAACCCCTTAGCCTGTCTATCAAATCTACTACCAGCATAATATCATGACTTTTTATGTGATTTCCTGTCTTAGAAGGAGCATGTTTCTAGTGACAAGGTTACCATGCATGGTTTCCTGTCTTAGAAGGAGCATGTTTCTAGTGACAAGGTTACCATGGTTTCCTGTCTTAGAAGGAGCCTGTTTCCAGTGACAAGGTTACCATGGTTTCCTGTCTTAGAAGGAGCTTGTTTCTAGTGACAAGGTTACCATGGTTTCCTGTCTTAGAAGGAGCATGTTTCTAGTGACAAGGTTACCATGGTTTCCTGTCTTAGAAGGAGCATGTTTCTAGTGACAAGGTTACCATGGTTTCCTGTCTTAGAAGGAGCTTGTTTCTAGTGACAAGGTTACCATGGTTTCCTGTCTTAGAAGTAGCTTGTTTCTAGTGACAAGGTTACCATGGTTTCCTGTCTTAGAAGGAGCTTGTTTCTAGTGACAAGGTTACCATGTCAGACTAATATAAGCTGGTAGTTAACGTTAGTTGTACTTTCTGAATAGAGACGTTCTGTATTCTGTGCCTAAATATCAAAGTCTGAACTTAAATTTTACAAGTTCAATTTTTAGAGTTTGAGTGTGTAGACATTCATATTGTCAATTTGTGCAGATTTTGCTTTAATATTTAGTTAAAATTATACCACAACTATGAGTAAAATTTAGATTTTAGGTATAAATGAGATATATCGCTGATATCACTATCCATTGGAAAAGATCACGTTGTAGGAAATGTTTTATTACAAGCACAATCAGTTTACAATTTACATGTAGTCAACTTCATTTATTAGAACATTGTACACTAGAATATTGTAAATAATCTCTTGCAAAATAACAAACCATTTCTTGAATTTTAAAGAAAAAAACCTGTTTTTTTTTAATATTGGACCAGAGAATGAATATACCTTATATTTGCATGAAAACAATCCTGGTAAAAAGTGTACAAACATGGTAAAATTGGATATGCTCACATACATCATTATTGTATTTTAATTCAGTAAAATATCAGAAAAAGTTGTTTGTTCTTGTACTAACTAAGTTGTTTCCATGGATACGACTGAAGTAGAAATTTGGTGTGTTTGTAGTAGATTTCAGCTGATTTTATACCAGAAAACTCAAATATTCTGGGTCTGTCATGATATTCTGAAATAATGTTGAAAGTGGCATTAAGTACCATAATCCCCTCAACTATCCTTGGATATTTCACAGTAATATTATTGGTTTCACTGACTTCAGTATAATGGGGTTTAACTGTAGTAACAAGGAGAAGCTAATATTTTTTTCTTATGCACTATGCATGTGGAAAATTATTGCTATAACAATATGTACTAAAAGAAATATTTGAAATACATACAAATTAAATGGCTGTTTGTGTGGATACCACTTTTGTTTTGGATGGTATGGAGGTGGATGTATGAAGTCAAACCTTGGTTCCTTCATATCTAAAATATCAAAATTACATACATATAAATTAATTTTAGAGTCACATGTCATTTTATACATGTTTTGATTGGTTTAAAAAGTTGAGGTTATTTTCCAATGTACGGAATCTGAAAATAGACGTTGTTCTCAAGGCGTCGCGTGCCGTTGTCATCAGGTGATTTTCTTTAAATGAGGCACCTTTGTGGTTATTTATATTTATTTCTGATTATTTGCATTATTTTGAAAAAATAAATAAACAAAAAAAGTTTGAAATTATTTGTTCGGTTCATTCGAAATAACCTCAATCAGGATGTACACACCCTTGCGTAACCCGCTACACGGGTTACTCAGTGTGTACAACCTGATTGAGGTTATTTCTTCATGAACCGAAAAAAATTTGCGATCAATCCTTAAATATTCATACATTACAGGCAGAATTCACAAAATATGTCAGTTCTGTCAAAATTTGGGCAGATTTGTTAAGGACTGACACAAGATTGGTATTTTGCAATTGAAAATTAATGAGGAATGACATTTTTTTTTACTAGGATCACCAAACGCTTGAAACCCACATGCAATTTCGTGAACTCTCCAGGACCATGGTGTATTACTAGAAGAAATAATAAATACAACAATCTATAGACTTTGGATTAAATAAATTGTCCTGTTTCACTCATTTGGTTACCTTTGTTATGATCTGATAATTATATGAAATAATACACTATGCACTTCATAATTAGCATATATGTGCTTTAGTTTAGGGATTGTCTTTAATAGCAGATTTCTTGGATTTTTGATCAACACAATCGATACATTTGATAGAGCATCCAAGGAACATTCCAGCCTAATTTGCTTTCAAATGGCTTTTTTCAGAGAAGCCATCTTAGACTATCGATTCACACTAAACAATATTTTTACAGGGCCATTCCATGATTATTCATGTACAGTTTGGGATTAATCAAGTTTGTATTATTTTGTAACATGTATTCATTTTCCCATATTGTTCCACGGTGGCAGCCATCTTGGATTTCCTATCGGCTCACATTGTAAAGAATCCCCTCTATTTCATTCACACCAAATGAAATTTCCAATCATTAAGTAGTAAGTTTTAAGGCTCAGCCAATCAAATTGTTTTATTGGCTCTGGTAACCATGTTGAATTTTGGATTGTCCCCACAATCAATAACTCTGACAAGATTTGACAAAAGAATGTTTCTGTGATGTTTGCTTCCATTTGGCTCAGTCACTATAGAGAAGACGTGTTAACACACAATGAAGATGGTCGTCAACAACAGACACAAAGCTCACTTTTATTATTAATGACAATAATGTCATTTTATCATTTAAAATTAAGAAAATGTATTGGTTAAAGATCAAGTTTTAAACCCAAATCTTACACAAACAGAGTATTTATTAACTAAAGATGTCAAAATAGTGTACCCTTTCTTTGTCTGTTGAGTAAAATGGGGTAAGATATTAAATCAAATACATGTACATGTACTATGTTGATTTACATACATTTTTCTCAATAAAATATAGAAAAGAGGAACAAGAAAACTACATTGTGCATTCAGCTTGTCTTTCAATATATTTTCCTTTGTGTGTATTGTGACATTCTGTTTAATACAACTGACTAATACTAGAAAACATAGGAAATTTATAAAAGAAATGGAACAACTGTCCTCACCTAATGTATGCCAAAACGTGTCTCGAACACTCTCATCCCAATCACTCTGGAACATGTGAAGACTAGCCGGTGTCAATTTATCTTGCAAATCTCTATAAAATTCTAATGTACTAAATGTTCTTTGTTGTAATGAGACACTGAAAGTAAAAAATATATTTACATTCATGTAATGACACACTCTGTAAAAAGTCAATATTAATTCATGTACCGTATTTCAGCATATCTCAGCATGCATATTAAACACATCTATGTATTATACACAGCCCTTTTTAATAATGAAAAACATCAACTACAGTTTTGTATTCTAGAAATTACATATACATAGGTACTATTTCCAATAGTATATCTGGAGAATTGTCATTAAGAAACGATAGTTTACAATAAACAAAATCTTACCATAAAAAATCAAAATGTCATCATCACAGTGACCACATGATTCCCTTAAAAAATATCATTGATGTCATTCGTTGTTGTGTACTGCACATCAGGATTATTGATAAGACTACTTTGTTGATTATGTTTGTTTGTTTGATGGTGTTTGATGCCACTTTCAACAATATTTCAGTTATATCGTGGCAGTCAATTTTATTGGTGGAGGAATCCGGAGGACCCGGAGAAAACCACAAACCTGTCGCAAGTCGCTCACAACTCACCCTGATCGAGATTCGAACTCACAACATCAGTGGTGATGGGTGATAAATCCAACTACCATACAATCACGGTCACGACAGCCCCTTTGTTGATTATGCAAAGACTACCTAGATAGATGTGTTGTACATATGAACTAAATAGTTTGTGACAAGAAGGCAAAATTGCAGCACGTCTAACAATGAATCTATGCTTAAAAAATAAACTCAATAAATCAGGACATGGTTCAGTCATTCCCAGATAATGGTACTAATAGCAGCCAGACTATGTCAAAAATTGAACTTCATAATAATGGCAAAATAAAATTTGAATAATATTTCAAAACTATTCACCTCTTTTATGTTAAATTTTCACACGTTAAATATTGCTTATAACAAATATATGACAATTTCAATTTACATAGGGTTGAAACACCGTTACGGAGGTTATGTAGAACCACAATCAGGCTTGCATGGAATTTGCAAATTATTTTTCATCCTTTTATCATTCATATCATCAGAAACAATCATTAGAAATAGAAAAAAATGCCCAGGTGTTTTGCAACAAATCAAAATAACAAAATTGTTGATGTTGAAAGACATTTACAGATTCCGTATATATCATCATAAGAAAAACTAATACATTGTATGTTCTAGATTATCAAATTTATTTTGTTTTGTTCACATGAAGTTCTTTTGTCCACGAACATATGTTTAGCTGCATAAATTTACAGAGGATGACCATATTATACCACTAGAATGGATAAGAACGAACCTTATTGAGGAGGAACAATTTGTTATGGAGGTTATGGAAACATACCAATATTTTGTTGTGCAACATTTATAGGGAAAATGAATTGCTATAGAATGTCTTACGAATTTTGACATCAGATTTAATGAAACAAGACGTGTCAAATATGTACATTTTGTCACCATGTGGTATTTCTATCGTTTTTGTATATTTTCTTCATTATGATGAAATGAGCCCGATTTTTTATTGATTATCCTGAATTTCTACATTTGCAAGGCACGGTAGAAATACCACACAATGAAATAAGCAAGAACAGGTTCGTTAGAGACATCTTTTGACTCTAGTATAGCTACTGGAAATAATAATGTAAAAATTAATCAACTATGTTACAGAAGTTAGCAGAAAAACACATGTATGTTTTGTATGTTTTGGAAGCCAAAATTTATAACTTGAACATCTTAACATAAACAAAATAAACAGTCTAATTTTGGGAAAGTTCTTCTATTTTTGTTAATTCACATTCCGGAATCTGGAAAATATCTGTCTAAGGCGATATATCGTTATGGAGGATAGCGTTACGGAGATTAGGGTCAAAGATATTATCTATTTAATCATAAACATGTCAAGAAGAAAATTCTCAAAACTCTTTTAATTTTGGGAAAGTTCTTCTATTTTTGTTAATTTACATTCCGGAATCCGAAATATATCTGTCCAAGGCGATATATCGTTATGGAGGATAGCATTGCGGAGATTAGGATAAAAAATATTATCTATTTAATCATAAACATGTCAAGAAGAAAATTCTCAGAACTCTTTTAATTATGTCCTACTGTATCATTCATCAAATAGAGACTGCGTCTTTTGGTTTTAATTGTGTTATTTTACTACAAACAACGTTATGTAGGATTGGTTCTTATATGTTACAAACGAAAAATATCAATGTAATTGCAAATATCTAAGAGAAAAAATTTCGATGCCATAAAAGAGCATTTATTTTAATGTATGTGGACAATATCTTATTTTTTAACTACTGTTTTGGGTGGATAGGAAAAGAAATACACGGGGAAATTATTTAATTGTCCACGTTACGATAGGATAGAGGTATTTCTGTGACATAGGAAAAGTTGTGCCAAGTCAAAGATAAGAGCTTTACTGATTCTACAAGTATGCAGTTCTTAATCTATACCCCCAAATGAGTCCATAAAAGTTAAATAAATCAAACAGTTTGTGTTTTACCGATCAAATATCGCCTTTAAACTGAAAATAGTGTGTAGCGACATCAAAGTTTACCCCAAAGTTGGTACCTCTTGGAGCTCAGAATTCAATATCCGACAAACTAATATGTGAGTATATGTTTATTCATTGCCGTGGAGCATGGGCACGCAAACATTCATACTTAAATTTGTTCTACTAAGCCTTGCGAATTTTTGTCATCCTAATGACAGTTAATTTCCCTACTTGTGCCAATTATGTGGGAATGACTGATTATGAGATTGCTACGTCTACTAGTGGGTCTGTCACGGTTGTTATTGTACGGTAGGAGCTTCACCTATTTATACAATCCATGCCTATCACCACAATGTACTTCTGCCACCAATAAAATTAACCACCACGATATCAATGAAATATTGTTGAAAGTGCCATGGAACATCCATAAGCCTAACCCATCTACTTCTACTGGTATAGAGTAGAAACTTAGTTTTAAGTCTTCCAGGTAAGACATGTGCCGCCTGCAAACTTATTTTCTTTAGATTACTTCATCATTGAAAGTAACATTATGATGAAAAAGTATATTATTCTAAATTTGGTGATATATTTAGTTTTGACTGATGAAGTTTATGAAAATTACAATTTATTCTGACATGATGAATTATTTGAAGGATGAGATATTATCATGTGAATAAAAATAATCTATAGCTAAGTTCCATCAAAAAGGATGTGGACATGCGATACAGTTCTCCATACTGATGCTCTGTGCCATATATCAGGAAGCTAGCCTGTGTGGTTCCTGGGAAAAATGTGTCAAATTTTTCTATCTAAAAATATTCTAAGTTGCGGTAAACAGGAAGTGGACATGCGGCAGATTCGAAACTATCTTACACGATACAGTTCTCCATACTGATGCTCTGTGCCAAATATCAAGAAGCTGGTCTGTGTGGTTCCTGAGAAAAATGTGACAGAAATTATTTTGTGACGTCGACGCCAGACGACGGATAGTTCTAAGTTCCGTAAAACAGGAAGTGGACATGCGGCAGATTCGAAACTGACTTACACGATACAGTTCTCCATACTGATGCTCTGTGCCAAATATCAAGAAGCTGGCCTGTGTGGTTCCTGAGAAAAATGTGATAGAAATTATTTTGTGACGCCAACGCCAGACGACGGATAGTGATCCCTATATGTCGCCTCTGCGTAACGCAGGCGACATAATAATAATGATGTCAGATATTTATAGATAGTATAAAACTGAGGTGTAAAAATAGACAGATCTCTGTTCAAAATGTCTAATCTTTTATATTTACCATTGTTCTGGTCTTTTTTCTTTACTAAAGTCTAATTTCCCTTCCTGTTTATATAGTACAAATACATATCTATGGTAACCAGTGCCTATCACTGGAAATGGAGGAAGGTAATTACAGAGTTGTTCCCCTTTATTTACATCACCACCCGGTATATTACCTCTGTAGAGAAAATGAAAATAAGATTAATTAGTTTGTAAAATAAACATTTCATTTTTTATAGTTTTTGTTTTATGTTTATTTCATATTTTTATTGTAAATAATTTTAAAATTAATTCAATAATTGCTTCCTTCAGGAAAGGGGCTGTCGTGGTCGTGATCGTATGGTAGTTGAATTTACAACATTATGTGCAATCAGTGCCTATCACCACTAAAGTTGTGAGTTTGAACCCTGTTCATGTCGAGGCGTACACGATACAACATTATGTGATAAAGTCGTTGGTTTCCCTGTGTACTTTGTTTCCTCTGCCAATAAAACTGACCGCCGCGATACAACTGAAATATTGTTGAAAGTGGCATTAAACATCATAAACCCATCCTTCTTCTGGAAATGTAGGGTGTAGGGTACACATGAAAAATAAAGTGAGAAAGTGATTGTTGATTAATTCCAAGTGAGAAATTTTTCAGCTAGTACTTGACCGACATTAGGACACATTATTCTGATTCTGAGCCAACCAGTCTGCTCTTTCTCCTTACTACTTAATGCCTCATGGAAAAGCAGCAAATATCTGTACCGATTGTTTAGTTTTTAGTTACACCAGGCAGGGTCTCGAACCCACGATCCATGAACTATAAAACATATTGTATTTTCTAAGCTTGAGTCTGATTTGTTTGATCAAATTTATACCATGGACCAGTTTGAAACCTGTCTTTGTCCAAATCCTCTGTGAAAAATTTCTTGAAATAAATAATTAAAACATGAGGTTGTGTTGAGGTGGTTAAACTGATATAAATCTTTTTCTACAAGCACCTATAATTAAATATCTTTGCATATTCATATTTACTTTCTCTATTAATATTATGCATGAAATGTAAAGTTTTTTTTTACCAATATTTCCAAGAAAATTGTTATTTTTCAAATATTACCAATGAAAGAAATAATTATTGCATGAACATGAGAAAAACTCCTGGCAATATATTCCACTCATTGCAATATTTGTGTATAACATGACATTCATTGTGTAATAATATGGATGATATTCTCTATCTCATTTAAATATTTACACAAGCCAATGTAGATATTCTTTGTTGTTATCTTGTAAATGACTATCAGGAGCTGTCATTGAAAGTGTCCACCAGGTGTCAGGTTCTGCAGTGTATTCAACATTAGGTACAGATTTTACCTATAAATACAAAACAAGTTAAAATGGTTAACATCTATGGTTGATTTTCTTTTGGTTTTATTTAGAAGGAGGAATCAAAGAGAGGGAACAATATAACATTTATATCCTGATATAGAACACCAGTGGAATAGTGTCATTTAATGTATATAACATTGATATCCTGATATAGAACACCAGTGGAATAGTGTCATTTAATGTCTTATTGTTACTAATGCCAAATTAGCAACCTATCATGGTGAAAAAAGCTACATTTCTATGAGATGATAATAATGTGGATTTTGTACTAGACCAGCATGTCTAGTTGGATTTTTATTGTGCTAGCTATCTGAACCAACAGTCTGTAGATAGACATGTCGCTCCACCAGTCTTTGCTTTTACTCCTTCATGCTGCATGGTTGGTGGAGAAGGAACAAATACCAATTTTATAGTCTTTTATTCGACCAGACTGGGTAGCTCGAACCCATGATCTACAAAACTCTATGCAAGCACTCTAACCATTACACCACAGATGCAGACTAGTGAAATAGAGAGAACAGTATAACAATTCACAATACTGACAGAAAACACAACCCTAGTGAAATAGAGAGA
>MJUT01016391.1:125239-138099 GCA_002080005.1 Gigantidas platifrons | reverse complement strand
AAGCTTTCTTGTAATGACAATTCTGTACCATCAAGCAAGATTGCAGTATCATCTGCAAATTGTGATAACTTATTTTCAATATTTACAATTTTTAACCCTCCAATTTGTTTGTTATTTCTGATTTTTATTGCCAGGACTTCTGCACAGAGAATGAAAAGATACGGGGATAACGGATCGCCTTGCCGGCAGCCCCGTTCTATGTTGAAAAATTCTGATAGATTTCCCCCTTGATTTACAGATGAAACAATATTGCTGTAAAAAACTTTTACCCAATTTTGAATTGTCGGTCCGAAATTAAAATATTTTAATACTTTATGTAGAAAGTTCCATGAAAGCGAGTCAAAGGCTTTTTCAAAGTCTATGAATAAAAGAAGACCCGGAAGGTTGTTTTCCTCTGCATATTGAATAATATCATACAGCAAGCATGTATTTTCACCGATGAATCTCCCTGGGACAAAACCTGACTGGTCAAAATCAATTATTTTATTTAAAACAGTTTTAAACCTATTAGCTATTGATCCAGCAGCAATTTTGTATGAGGTATTCAAAAGAGTAATGGGTCTCCAGTTCTTTAAGAAGTGTCTAGGTTTATCTCCCTTTTGGCCTCAGTTTTTCATTATTATTATTATTGTGTTTATATGTCTTTTTTTCTTAATATACATGTATATTTTAGGTTTTGTAATATCAGCATTTGAAAGGAGGTAACTCTTCGGAAAGAAATAAAAAGCTGACAATTCAATGAAATTACCATTGTGAGTTCAATAATGTGATTGTTTGATGAATGATTTGATGTCCTATTTACATGTATAATATGGGATATATGAAAAATAAACAAAACAATGAGTTTTCACATTTTTTTTTATTGACGACATGATAATAATACTACAAACTGAACACTACAAATATGAAAAACTTCCCACTAACCCTGTAACATTTCAAAACAAATGTATAAATTGAAACTAGAAGATTTTTATAAATCAAAAATAAATTTTGAACTCTGTAATATACATGTAAGAAAGGAATCCTCAGGTAAACTCTTTTGAACAACAAGAATACCTAAATTTTAACATTCCTAAAGAACTTAGAAACAAATTTACAAAATTAAGAATAAGTGCATATTCATTAGCAATTGAAGCTGGAAGTTATTCTAAACCAAAAACACCACCATACGAAAGATTTTGTAAATTGTGTAAAGATCAAGTAGAGAATGAATCTCACTTTACTACAGTGTCCACAATACACAGCACAGAGACAAAAACATGGTACACAATGTATATGAGAGGCCAGGGTGGCTCAATGAGTTAAGTCGCTGGATCTAACAACTCATACAAGCCTATCACCAATACGGCGTGGGTTCGCGCCCAGCTTTGTAAATTACAAAAAAGGGTGCACTCGACTCGCAGCTGCAGGTGATAAAGTTTACCAGTTGCTTGCCCATGGTCGGTGGTTCTCTCCAGGTACTCTGGCTTCCTCCACCACTAAAACTGGTCACCATGATATAGCTGAAATATTGTTGAAAGTGGCATTAAAACACCAAAAATAAAAATCATCAAATCACAATGTACATGTAATGAGAAAAATGAAGACTCTATTATTTTTTTAAAAGTTGTTAAATCCCACATCTTCTAGGGAGCTAAAGATTATTTGCCATTATATAAAGGAAGCTTTTGAAGAGCAGGACCATCCTACTGTTCATTGATTATGTAGTCATTGGATAAATCATATGCAAACAATTTCTTTCATATTGTATTGCCTGTATGTTCAAATCATCCACATGTATGTTATATTATTGTAATGCATCTGTTTATGTTTTCGGATCACGCCTCTTATGTGCTCTTTCCAATAAAATATTGAATTGAATTGAATTGTAACACTAGCACTAGATCTTAGATAAGTTTAGTCTGAATCAGAAGATGCTGCAGTACAAGATACTGATGGCACAAAGAGGTTGCCAACTTCACGCAGAAACTCAGAAGTGTGGAGTCTTTTCCTCATAATAATCCCAGTGTGTTGTAAGACGGCCTTGGGCTTTTCTGTATGTCTGTCTTTGATATCTGGCAAGTTGCTGCTCATCAACCAAATGGAGGGTGATGCCTACAGTGTTAGCTTCCTGTCACAGTAATATTTTACATCCATATGACAAATTGTTATAAATATTACTGGACTTACATTGTGACATGTCCATATCAGAAAAATATTAATGACTTTAACTTAATAGCTTAACCTCTAGTCTAAGCATGTAAATGTGTTTTAATATAGTGTATTCGTGATATTTTATATTGGGGCCGAAACGACTATGTTATTTGGGGCCGGACGGACACGGGGCCGGAATGACTGGGACCGGACGGGTATTGGGGCGGGTCCATATAATTACCCAAAGGTACCACATAGCTACCCAAAGGGACCATATAGGTATTCAAAATAACAATTTAAATGGCAAATTCATCCTGTAAATTATATAATTTAGTTATACAATGGGAAAGACGGGTGAAGGACGATGAACAGCAGGTGAACTAGGAGATATAATTAACTTGTCAGGTTTTTTTTTTGATTTTTAGTAATTTGTTCCGCTTCAGATGTTTGTTTGCTGACTTTTTTTTGTTTTCGTTGTTTTTGTTTATTTGTTTTTTGTTTTTTTAATTTGGTTTAACAATGATAAGTAAATAAAAAGCAAAACCTGAAGACCTTTCTTTATTGATCAAAATTAATTTATCATTCTTTTATTTTTTTTTCTCTTATTTATATAATATATATATATATTGTCACCCTTATACCGCTTCAATTTGATCTATTATAGAATCTTAATCTAATCTTTTCGATACATAATTTAAATTTATTTGCGAAGACTTCATAAAAATAATTACAATATAAAATTCAAAATAAATTTATATTTTTTTTGGTAGTTTTAGCATGATGAGTAAAATTTTCCGGGTAAAGAAATGTGGACCATACCTTTGCTAATCTGCTCAAACTGGACGTACAGTCGAAAACCATTTTGTGTTGCATTTTGACAGTAACCAAATAGGAATAAAACTGATGTCCAGTTCATTTTGTTTTAATAGAAATTTTGTGCAGCTTGGAGTAAAATGGTTTCACTTCTGTAATTGTTAAAGTCTTTATGTTTGTCAAAATACAAGCGGTCTTTTTGTCGCCTTATTTCCGTTACTTTCTTTGATGAAGGACTTCTTAGACACATTGAATTTCCACTCAACGTCTGTATTGTGCACAGTTTTTTGTTTTTACAATTAAATAATTTAAACTTCCATTTGAATCCCTCACCCAAAATTCTTTATATCAATATAAAAAAAAGAGTAAATTTAATGTCAAATACACAAATAATTACACATTCTTATTCTAATGACAATTAAAGTATATTTTATGGTCTCTTTGGGTAATTATATGGACCGATTGGGGCCGCACCGACCACAGGGCCTTGTCACTATCCACGTAAATATACTATCAATGTATATTTTTATACATTGATAGTATATTTACGTGGAAAGTGACAAGGCCCTGTGTACCGACCTGCTTCCTAATTAGAGAGTTTTAGTACAGTCTACACATTATGCCTTTATGGGGGACATTGTACTATTCGACCACGTTTATCATGTGTCAGATTGAACCTGCTTGTCTTTGTGCAAATGTCTTTTCTTCCTCCTCAATGATTGCCCTTGGCCAAAACATTTTAAATCTGACTTGCTGACGATTGATTCCAGCAACAGTTTGCAGAACATTTTTCACGTTTCTCAACGAATTCGCCATAGTGTGTTGACTGTCGGTTGTCGCCCCTGTTTTCGGTTTCGCTTGATTTACCATTCTCTATCCAGAGTTGTCGTTCCTACACGTAGCGTAGCATGAACGACAACTCTGGATAGAGAATGTTGATTTACAACGACGAAAATAACTAATTACCAAACAGTTTGATAAATAAGAATGAAGACCAACCCGTCGCGCGCCCCCCTAAAATTGGAAAAAATATGATTTTTTTGCGTAAAATCGTGATTTTTTACACGAAATACCCCCAAAAATTTTCGTTCATTTTAAGTGCCCCCTAACTTGAAATCCTGAATCTGCTCCTGCAAGGCGCTCATCTTTGAATGAATTTGAATTTTGGTGTTTGACGCCACTTTCAGCAATATTTCAGCTACATCATGGCGACCACTGAGTTTTAGTGGTGGAGGAAGCCGGAGAGAACCACCGACCCTGGGTAAGCAACTGGTATACTTTATCACTTGCGGCTGCGAGTCAAGTGCACCCTTTTTTGTAATTTACAAAGCTGGACCCGAACCCACGCCGTATTGGTGATAGGCTTGTATGAGTTGTTCGATCCAACGACCGAACTCATTGAGCTACCCGGGCCCCCACTTACCTTTGATACACTTGTACAAAATACAAATTTTATAATAGAAGAAATAGTCATAAGATAAGATAAGATAAGATACTTTTATTTACCAATTATGGGCCCACGAGGGGCATGAATATTCACATAACATATGCTTAACAAAGACAAAGATACAATAACATATACTTATAACATGTCATTTATATGCTCAGTGTAGTTGATATGTTTTAATACATCCAGCTATGATATATGTATCATATAAATACCAGTACGATGATAAATAAATAGATAGAGCCGACTATTTGTATCCTACCCGTGTCTGAAGCAGAGAGGCAAACACAATGATAATCTTTCTGCAGGAGACACCAGGTGACGGTGCTAAAAGGATGATAGTCAACCCTTAATTTTGAGGTATGAGCCATTTATATCCTCCCTGTGTCTAAAGCAGAAATGCAAGCACATAGATTGCCCTTCAGCAGTTATAATAATAATTGCTGTTAAACTAACAGACGAATGCAAAACCTTAAAACAAACACTTTTTGAAATAAGACAGGCTACTAAAAACCCCAAATAAAAAACTTGAAAATAATAGTATTGATAATTTATCTGAAAACAATAAGATATTTTAATGCCAGTTTTTTAAAACGAAAATTAATAAAAATGAACTGATTATTTATTTCATTCTAATAAAGAAACAGTATAGGCATATATACATATAAATATAATAAGTGACCACAATTGTAGGCCGTAACTATTATTGAGGCAAGCAGTGCCGGATTTAGGACATATGAGGCCATGTGCTAGTTAATCTATTAGGCCCCTTACTTGGGCCCTGAAGGAGGTAGACCAGGCAGTCAGGCATACATGCTCCGGAAAATTAGGAATAGTTAAAATATTACGTTATATTAGGTCAGACATGTACACTGCGTCTTCAACAAACTAAAAGAAGCTATTATATATTACCCAAAGCTCAAACCCGCCCAACACTATCTAACACAGGTCACATGATGAAATAGTCAAACTTGATAAAAAGAACAGACAGGGCAGTCATGAATTAAATCTAAACATCATTTAACCAAGGGTTTTAAATCCTTGATTTAACGCAGTGGTTCTCAACCTTTTCCCAACACAGACATCTTTCACACTTAATTTTGTTGGTGGACCGCCATTACCATTTGATGAAAAAGCTTATTTTATTTTTTACTAATAAATAATTTTAGGAATTGCATTATAGAAATAGTAAATGTATATGCTTTATTTGGAGTAAAACTAATTTAATGAAAATAAACCTGTATTTAACAACTAAATTCTATGGATCATTTATGCACACTAATAAAATAACTCATAATAAACTGGGTGGCTCAATGAGCTAGGTCTTTGGATCTAACAGCTCATACAAGCCTATCACCAATACGGCGTGGGTTCGCGCCCAGCTTTGTAAATTACAAAAAAGGGTTCACTCGACTCGCAGCCGCAAGTGATAAAGTTTACCAGTTGCTTGCCTATGGTCGGTAGTTCTCTCCGGGTACTCCGGCTTCCTCCACCACTAAATCTGGCCGCCATGATATAGCTGAAATATTGCTGAAAGTTCAAATTCAAAATTCATAATAAACCATTTTAACATACAGTAAAAATAACATGAGTTTAAAAAAAAAAAAAAACAGTAACCACACGCCATATTGCTGGCAACATAATGACTAGTATTCAGACTGAGAATACATCAAACAAAATACCAAGACAGTATCGCTATCAGTAACAATGCCACCATGAACGCTAGTGAGAGCTTGTTTGCAAGGACAGAGTGTATGAAGACAGTGGTGTTTGCTGCTCGCAGGAGGGAGTTGTGGTGGCCACAGTAAGCGTTACTAACAATATAATCAGTGTCAATTAAATCTGAAAGTAGACTGTTTTTAACTTGTAAAACCCTTAATATCAGCAAGGACGAATAGCTTTAATATGGATAACAAAAACCCATTATAAATAAACTGCTATTCAGAAAAAAGGTATACTAGTATCGTGTGTATAATATCAGTGGTGGTGTTGTAAAATATTTGACTAGAATTGTGCACAGATAGATAATAAACAGCAGGTACCATGTATATGAAACACAGATTCAGGTGCCAAAATGAACAAACGAGTGCCGAAAGCTAAGGCCACTTCAGCAGACCTGCCTGACAAAGGGCGGCCTAGCCGTGTGCAGCAGTCTTAGTCTTGGTCTTAGTCTTAGTCTTAGTCTTAGTCTTAGCCACTTCCGGTCCGACTTAAATAGATTTAGAAAATAAAAAAAAAGTGCTTTAAAAATCAAATATCAATAATTTGCAGTTGAACATATTTTTATAATCTGCATTGGAACAATGCTCTGTATTTTAAAGGCTTACTTTACATTTGAGAGATGATCACGATGGCATTGTTACACATGGCCGGTCTAGAGAATTCCGAATTCATATGAAAAATACAGCGCAAACCGGAAGTGGCTTAATGACTTAAAAATAAAACAAGCTACCATCGCTAAATATTCTTGTCCAATTCGTCTGAGGGGGGCACGGTAGGTATATTTTAATGTGGCAGTCGAAAAGAGAAATATCTCGGGAGTGTAACGATATAATTGGTTCAGCGAAAGGATCACAAATTAGCGAAAAATATTGAGGCGAAGTGGGGAAGGGGAAAAGGACAGATGTTTCCCTTGAAGTAAGGAAGAGGAGGGGGGCATATATTTTTTGAATGAAATAAGTGCCAGTGGTATATTCATAAATAATTACATTACTTCCGTTTTTCATTTAAATGTTACAATATGATTGGTTATGAAGTGGTCACATGATTATAAAAGAAATGTTTCACATCCCAATGAAACTCAAACCCGAACTTGTACGTGCCTCCATGACGACGTCAGATGTAAACAATCAATGGCGTAGTTATTTCCAACAGCAAATTATCTAACACAAATAAAATTCACAACGAAAAATTCAAATATATTAAATTTTTGTGTGATTTAAATATAATTATAAGAATTGAATGCATTTTTTTGAAGTTTCATTGGGGTATGAAAGCGTTGATCGAAGCACATTTTCACCATGAAGCGCGCGCTTCATT
This sequence comes from Gigantidas platifrons, assembly GCA_002080005.1. NCBI lineage: Eukaryota > Metazoa > Mollusca > Bivalvia > Mytilida > Modiolidae > Gigantidas > Gigantidas platifrons. The sequence goes on along the minus strand of MJUT01016391.1, from coordinate 130,667 downwards.
GATTTTTTATGCTTTTTGTGGCACTTTCATCACGGTTGGTGCTCAATACGCTACACTCACTTTAAGTCGCTCTCCAGGCGCATCAATTGAGTAGTGGCCGGGAGATTCTTTTTATAACACAATATTTCAATTTTATACTCGTCGATAACGAAGTAAGTCACTCTGTGGAAATAACATCGTGGATACCATCTTTAAAATTCTTCGTATATGTAAGAACATGATAATCCCTGTCTTCATGAATAAGTACGAGCGAAGGCGAGTACTTATCATGAAGACAGGGATTATCATGTTCTTACAAACTTAGAACATTGTAAAGAAATCAAGACAATAGAATTTTGCCTTGGGGAACAATGGGGAAAATCCATGGTCTTAATGATTAAGTAAGGCAAAATTCTATTGTCGAGAGTACTTTACTATGTTCTAAACAGTATAATGTAACATTAACATTACAGATAAGCAAATTAACAAAGGCTGTAGTATAAAATTCCTTTCCGCACGGACGATTTTGTCAGTTTGTATATAAAGTGAGTGAGTGAGTGAGTGAGTGAGTGATAGTTGTTCCACGCAAATTCAGCAAATTTTCAGCTATATCATGGCAAGAACAAATAAGTTTTCAATGAGATGATGATGACGTTCGCTTTATTCTATACCAACACGCTTAGTTTGATTTTTATATTGCTAGCTCACTGAAAATAGAGGCTCAGTGGTCTGAGCCTATGTCGTTCACCTTTCATTCTGCTTTGAGGAAACTTAATACAGAACCTTCTAATTTTTTATAGGTGCTTCCCATCAAATTTCTGTTCATTTGGCTAAGCAGTTTCAGAGAAGAAGATTTTTAGAAATCGGCTAATCAGAAACAAGAATTGTCTGTGGCGACCATGTTTGTTAACGGATCGGGATGAAATGAGCAATCTTTATAGAAGTTGCTTCCTACCAAGTTTCGGTTCATTTGGCTAAGAAGTTTTAGAGGAGAAGATTTTAAAAAATCTGCCAATCAGAAACAAGAATCATCTTACAGTGGCGTACTTTAGCTGAGCGTCGCCTGAAAATTAGACTAGTTTTATTTTATAAAATAGTTCACTGCCTGGTAGCCATTCCATCGCACATACTAGTACCAACTGACAGTAGAACAAGACAAAATCACCTACAAACTTTTAGACAAATTCAAACAACAAAGGATACATATAAATGGTCATTTTTCCCAATACCATCATTCAATTAAGAATTGAATGCATTCTTTTGAAGTTTCATTGAGGTATGAAAGCATTGATCGAAGTACATTTTCAATGAAGCGCGGTAGCGCTTCATGTTGAAAATGTAGTTCGATCAATGCTTTCATACCCCAATGAAACTTCAAAAGAATTCATTCAATTCTTATAATTATATTTAAATCACACCAAAATTTAACATAATTGAATTTTTCGCTGTGAATTTTATTTGTGTTAGATTATTTGCTGTTGGAAATTGCTACGCCATTGATTGTTTACATCTGACGTCGTCATGGAGGCACGCACAAGTTCGGATTTGAGTTTCATTGTGATTTGAAACATCTCTTTTATAATCATGTGACCCCTTCATATAACCAATCATATTGTAACATTTCAATGAAAAACGGAAGTAATGTAATTATTGGAATATGCTTCCACAAAACAGTTATTGCCGACTGCTTCAGAGAACAGCTGACACCATCTGTTCTCTCTCAACTCTATTAAACCACACAGTTATGACAAAATGCAAATAAGTTTGTTCTGTTTTTAATCACTTTCCAAATTGTAAATACAAATACACAAATTTATTATTATTTATTATTTTTGGTAATCATCCTTTTTTGTAAATATGTTTGCCAGCCATGCATGCGCGACATCAAGTAATCGTCAGTAAATGATGTTTTGATGTATACCAGAACAAAAAAAAGAAGAAGAAAAAGATGTCGTATACATGTATATAATTTATCGGTTATCATTATTTATACTGCAATCGTTCTATTTGAGCAGTCAAAATGCGTTGACAGTATATTTACAGGTGATAAACGGTCACTGACCGTTTATAACATTTAGAAATCAGTTGGGGCCTCCTGGGGTAACTAACTTTTTAAATAATTTGAATATTGGTAGTGATATCCATTAATGTTGCTAATGATTGCAGTATAAAGACAATAACAATGCATTGACTTGACATAAAATTCGATATACGTATTCGGCACGAATCTGGGAAAATGCTCGGGAAACCCTCGCATTTTCCCCGATTATAGGCCTCATCCGTATATCGATTTTACGTCATCTCAATGCACTGTTATTGTCTACATATACAGATTAATACATGGGCATTTCCATATTGGCCTGGTTATCATCCCGAGACACCCATATTGACCTGGGTCGAGGGATGATAACCAGGCCAATATGGAAATGCCCATGTATTAAACTATTTATTACATACTTAAGTAAAATAAAGGCATTTTTGTATGACCAATATGACCGGAAGTAAACTGTCCATATTTTCACACCCCGGGAAAATAACCGGTTATTGGATTACTACAAGATAATTTCCATATCGAGGCCCATATTGGCCCGGGCCAATATGGGCCTCGACTTCGTCTCAGCCCAATATGGGTGTCTCTTTTCTAGATGTCGGAAGTGTGTAATAAATAGTTTAATAGTTTAATAATGGTTTTCATCCCTCGACTGCGTCTCGGGCCAATATGGGTGTCTCTCGGGATGATAACCAGGCCAATATGGAAATGCCCATGTATTAATCTGTATTTATTATATACTTCCGACATCTGCAGACGTAAACACCGGAAGTTGTTTATTTTGTCTGAAACGTACCTAATAACCGATTATTTTCCCGGGGTGTGAAAATATGGACAGTTTACAACCGGTCATATTGGTCATACAAAGCTGCCATTATTTTAACTAAGTATGTAATAAATGTTTAATATGGAGTAGGCATTGCCTAGATGCGAGCACAGCATTTCTGTCTGGCCAGTGTGTATATGTTACAGTAAATTTGTAAAATTAGTAATTTTGTAAAATTACTGAAATTTTCAGTAATAATGTAAAATTACTGGCCACTGTAGTAATTTCACTAAAAATCACTAAAAATTTAAAAGAAGCCACCAAGTCAAAAGGACATACTCCCGCTGAATAAATGCATAGTATTCTTGNTCAATGGTGACAAATCATGTCCTCTCCTGATGAAAGACATGTGTGGGAAGTAGTCTAGCATCGTAATTGTGAAAATAGGTTTGATTTCTTTTAGGCCCCTATTATTTTTTCTGCCATTTTCTATTTCGTTTTGTTTTCGTTGATTTTGTTTTGCTTTTTTCTTAATTAAGGAATTTGGGGTTTCAAGTTTTTAAGTTCGGGATTTCGGGCTCAGGCCCCCTCATATCCCACCTTTTTTCTATATGCGCACTCCAGAAACTTTATAATTCACATACTGACACATGCACACAAACACAAATAAAAATATGACATTTGAACTTCTGAAAGTTTGTCGGCCTGCAAACCCGGCTTGACTTGAGTTACGGGTAATGTACGTGAGGAGTACTTTAACTGACAGACATGCAAGATGGGTTATAATCAATCAAAACTATTGTATTAAAAAATCGAATTATCTTCTTTTTTTATTTCTTTATTTCGTTTTGTCTTTTATTTTTTTCCTTCCATTTTCTTCGTATCAGTCTATTTCGTTTTGTTTTAGTTGATTTCGTTTTGCTTTCGTTGGTTTCGTTTCATTTCGTTTCGTTTCGTTTTCGTTGATTTTGTTTCGTCTCGTTTCGTTTCGTTTCGCTTCGTTTCTATTTCGTTTCGCACTTTATATGTACCCGACATTAAATTACATTCAACAACTGTAATTGATTTGAATACAATTTACTGATTTAACCAAATTTCTTATAATAATAATTAAGAAATAATCCATGGCAGCCATTGTGTTATATTCATTTAACCATGGGCTGGGCCTTTATAATCGAATTTAATCCCGAGCGACAGCGAGGGGTTAAATTAACGATTATATAGGCCCAGCCCATGGTTAAATGAATATAACACAATGGCTTCCATGGATTATTTCGATTCTAATAGGACAAATACGGTAATTTTTATGACCTTAGGACACCTTAGAATCCGCCATACAACGGCTGTTCCGTTTAGCCCCCTTCACATATGATGACGGAATCGGCGCAATTTGAGCACATATATTAAATCAAACTATATATTGTGTGAGTAATAATATTATAAGATTTTTTTCATTTGTTTTTAAAATTCATTGAATTTACCTTTGGGGATTCCCAGTACGCACACATACATTCCATTGATGTGTGTCACGCATGAATAACAACCTAACCTTCATGTATTGTTTACAGTACTTTTTCCTTCATCGATAACTAGACGGTGATGTAATTAAGTTACTGATACTTTCCAATTTGATGGTATTTTGCATTTAGCTACTTAAACAAGTAAAATACTCAAAAAATCGAGAAAAAAATCAGTAACCAACTTGTGTCGATATCACCAGCGTCCCTTGTAAACTACGTCACATGATGACGATAAATTACAAAAGTCAAAGTCGATAGATGGTTGTCTTAAGTATTTTTTCCGGATTTTTTTTTGTATGTGTAGTTGTTGTGTATGACCTCACGGAAACGACCTTGTAGGATTTTATACATAAACTTTTTAAATTATGTTGGGTTTTTTTAAGGACTTTAAAAATACGTTATATGCCGGTGTTTTGTTTGTTTACACTCGGTCGTCACTGTAATTTCACAGCGGGAGGGTACACGGAATAGCCGAATTGACAACATTACTGCGTTTGCGCTAAAAATGTTGTTGTTGAGTATTATATGAACTGACGATAACACGGCGTCATATTAGAATAGTCAACAATTTCCATATAAAATTAACAATAAGTCAACAATTTTCATATACTGTTGGCTGAAAACATAAAAATGTCTGAAATTTTATTATTTGTTAAACATTTATTAATCAAGCAATTTGTGGTTTAACTCAGTAACCGACATTTTTGCGGGGCTATATTTAGCTCACCTGACCAAAGGCCAGTGTGATTGTTTGTCATCGTTTGGCGTCCGTCATCTGTTTGTTAGCACATTTTTATCTTCTTGAGAACTACTGAAAAGAATTTGACCAAACTATGAGGTCCTGTACAATTGTTGGTACTTTTATGGCGATTTGACTTTGTCAAAATAAACATGTAGGTTTCCATGCGATATCTATTGAATCTATTGTTAAACAATGATATAACAAAGAAAGGAAAGAAATGATCGAATGAGAGTGAACACAGGTGATCCGGAAGAGTAAGCAGTTCCTGCGTGTTGCAACACACCCGCCGTGTCGGTCACGGTCAGTCCGGTGGTAGTCACGTCCGGTAAGGGGAAAGAAACACCAACAACTCTACAACAAACCCAAATCAG
>MJUT01016391.1:59246-72961 GCA_002080005.1 Gigantidas platifrons | reverse complement strand
TTAAAACAAAAGAAGCGGCCGGCCCTTATAGGATTTAATAGGTTTCTTTTTTCAACTGAATACGAATGCATAAAAAGAAACCCGTTACTTTACTTTAAACTTATTTATTGTCAAAACAAACATGACAACGGATTAGACACAAGCGTAAGCTCAAATGTCTTCTCCAATATATACACAAATAATCATAGACAATATATTACATATCCATATTATAGCAATATTCTATATGTAAGTATTAAAGAAAAATGAACATAGCAAAAGTAAGAACTGTTAAACCCGTTATATCCAATGCTTCTTTTGTTTCAATAGTAATGCATCTAAATTGTACAATAATAGTGTAGTTGAAAAAAACAAATGTTATGACATTTAATCCAACTACAACTTTAAAATTGATTTATTGATTTATAAATCGCTAATCGAAAATATTATCATCTATTAAAAGTTTAAATAAAATTGTATTCCGTCATGGTATATGTTTTCGTATGTCATATGTTTTCGTATCATCCATTTTATTTTGATTTACACAGCGCACATGTTATTATTTTTTTTTACCTGTCTTCCGGTTTCTATTTCTAGATAGTAAACTGGACTGCAACGTGACGTCTGTCAAAAATGTAAAAGATTGCTTTTAAAGACGCAAGTACCAAAAATAGTGAACCTACTTACTGAACCATACTTTTTGTAATGCCAAAAATTTACTTCATTTACAAAATAGCTGGAAAAAATCCAGAAAGGTTATATAAACTTGAACTATGTCGTCTGCCTCTCAGACACCGGCTCTTCCCAGGGATGGATCCAGGATTTCAAGTTAGGGGGTGCGCTTAAAAAAATTGCGCCGAGCGGAGGGAGGCGCGAAAATTTGTGGGGTATTTTGTGTGAAAAATCACGATTTTACACAAATAAATCATATTTTTTTCCAATTTTAGGGGGCCCCAGGTGCCCCCCCCTCCGGATCCGCCCCTGCTTCCTGTCATGTGGCTCTCATGGAGTCACAGATCGTACTTGTAAACAAAAGAACTGACTGAAATGTGCCTGTTTCTTATATAAAATACATGTCATCGGTAGTGCATGTGGTTTCAGCACTAAAAAAAACATAAATTTTGAAAATGGTCATTTTCAAATTATCCTTTTATTTTTATTTAGATGTAGTATGATTTGTAGATGGCCAAAACCATGAAATTTTAAAACCAGCCATTTGCAGATATTCGTTTCCATCCGGTATAATCTGCCCTGTTTATACTTCTTACGAAAACATATGACGCCATTTTACTGACAGCAAAAGTTGCCAGATAATCGAGAGTATATTAAAATTCAGGAATTGCTTTTAAAAAATCTTATGGACAAAGAAATATTTAACTAACCATTCTTTGAAAATTCCAATCTTCATATGAATGAAGGGTTAACATTGTCAATCATTATATCGGAAAATCGATAATAGTACGAAAACCCATAACACGAGGATAAGTCCGATATTTCTTTTGTTAATCGGTATCGGAAAATATAATACAATAATTTATTAGAATAATGTTGTTATGATCTTAAATCAATATAAAATGACCAATCTAATAAATTAAAACCCAAAAACATATATCATGTTATTGTCAATCGAGTGGGACTTTATGAAAAATCGTTCGACCGTTCAAGGTAAAACAATCCCAGGTAACTGTGGTACACCTGTATCTGAATGAATACTATGAACACACATTTGATGTGGACACCGATTTCGCTCCAGTCAATTCGATTTACAAAGTTTTCGTCAGTGATTGAAAGACTAGAAATTCAAGATAGGTATGTAATCATATTTTTGCAGGAATTCATACGCCGATAGACAAACACATTTTTGCAGGAATTCATACGCCGATAGACAAACACATTTTTCAAAATAACATTGTATCAAATGGGACGCGGAACGTTTGCATTTTAAGATACAAAAACACATTTAACGTGTTGAAATGATATATACGAACGAAATGAATTTGTATCGGTTCTCAGTGGCGTAGCTGCCTAAGGCTCGACTAGGCACGTGCCTATACATAATTTTGGCAATTTTTTTTTTAAAGATGGATTAAAGTCATGTTAGATTCCTAAACTATATTAACAATTTACATTAACTAGTACATGTTTATTATTAAATATAACATTCAGTATATTTTATATACCAACCAAAAATTAAAATTAAGAATGAATAATGTCCGTACCACGTAAATATCTCTATCCTGATCTTTACCCGTCACTATATCGAATTATTTGGATTTTGTTGACAATGCCTGTATCATCTGCAACCAGTGAAAGGTTTTTCGGTGCGATGCGACGCGTGAAATCATATTTAAGATCTACTATGGGAGATGAAAGACTTTCAAATTTATCTCTCTTGCATGTACATCGACATGTCAATGTTGATGTATAGATATATGGAACGCCATAGCTGTCTTATGTGACATGATTTATTATATGCTGTGGGAATTCAATTATATGCTGTGGTTCTGTTATTATAAGAATAAGAATAAGAATAAGAATATTTATTATTCCAATCAACGGGCCCACAATAGGGGCAAACAAATTGCATACATTGATTATTGTCATTGGAGGCAATTATACATATATATAATATAAATATACAATATTTCTTGTCGGGTTCAGAGCCTTCAAATTTTAATTAATAACATAAACATAAAGAGAAAAAAAAATTTCAGTATCGTAAACCCTGTTTCAGTTTTCTTGTCTCAAGGCACTCTATTATATATTTTCCAAAAATATTAATTATTATATGCTGTGGGTATTTAATTATGTGCTGTGGGTATTTAATTATGTGCTGTGGGTTTATTATTATATGCTGTGGGTATTTAATTATATGGTGTGGTTTTATTATTATATGCTGTGGTTCTATTATTATATGCTGTTTTTCTATTATTATATTCAGTGGTTTTGTTATTATATGCTGTGGTTCCGTCATTATGTGCATTATTCGTTATGATCATTTCTATTAATTCTCTGAACAACAAAAATGGCGGCAGATCAGTTGATTTCGATTGAAGAAGTCTTGGAAGATTTAAATCTACAAATGTTTTGTGATAGATTCAAAGCTGAAAAAATAACTCCAGACATATTATGCAAATTGTCAGCACATGAAATGGAAGCTTTAGGCATCTCAAGTAGGGCAGACATGATGAGACTAAGAACTGAGTGTGTCAAATACGAAACTGATAAGCCGACAAGAGTACGTGCTCACTGTGGTTCTCCTGTCTATGCCATTCCAAAACCAGTACTGGAAAACTTGCTTGAAAATGGATGTATAGTTTCTTACATTTCGAAACTTCTATCAGTATCTGAAAGCACTATTTACCAAAGAATGACTCAATTTGGATTAAGCAAAGTGAATTTTTCACAAATTAGCGACAATGATCTGGATCTAAATCTCGGAGAAATTATGAAAGATTTTCCCTTATGTGGAGAAAATCTCTTAAGACATGATAATTTTAAAAGGAATTAGAGTGCAAAGGTGGAGATTACGAGAAAGCGTACATCGAATGGATACACATGGTGTCCGCGATAGGCAAGCTGGTAGACTTCACAGACGTGTTTACAATGTTATGGGATCGAATCACCTTTGGCACATAGACACAAATCATAAACTTGTCCGCTGGCAATTCATTATTGTAGGAGGAATTGATGGTTTCAGCAGATTGGTAATGTTTTTAAAATGCATTTAAAATGAAAGAGTGTATGAAGACAGTGGTGTTTGCTGCTCGCAGGAGGGAGGGAGTTGTGGTGGCCACAGTAAGCGTTACTAACAATATAACAGTTTGTTATGTCAGTGTCAATTAAATCTGAAAGTAGACTGTTTTTAACTTGTAAAACCCTTAATATCAGCAAGGACGAATAGCTTTAATATGGATAACAAAAACCCATCATAAATAAACTGCTATTCAGAAAAAAGGTATACTAGTATCATGTGTATAATATCAGTGGTGGTGTTGTAAAATATTTGACTAGGGTTGTGCACAGATAGATAATAATCAGCAGGTACAATGTATATGAAACACAGATTCAGGTGCCAAAATGAACGAACGAGTGTCAAAAGCTAAGGCCACTTCAGCAGACCTGCCTAACAAAGGGCGGCCTAGCCGTGTGCAGCAGTCTTAGTCTTGGTCTTAGTCTTAGTCTTAGTCTTAGCCACTTCCTGTCCGGCTTAAATAGATTTAGAAAAAAAAAGTGCTTTAAAAATCAAATATCAATAATTTGCAGTTGAACATATTTTTATAATCTGCATTGGAACAATGATCTGTATTTTAAAGGCTTACTTTACATTTGAGAGGAGATGATCACGATGGCATTGTTACACATGGTCGGTCTAGAGAATTCCGAATTCATATGAAAAATACAGCCCAAACCGGAAGTGGCTTAATGACTTAAAAATAAAACAAGCTACCTTCGCTAAATATTTTTGTCCAATTCGTCTGAGGGGGGCCCGGTAGGTATATTTAAATGTGGCAGTCGAAAAGAGAAATATCTCGGGAGTGTAACGATATAATTGGGTCAGCGAAAGGATCACAAATTAGCGAAAAATATTGAGGCGAAGTGGGGAATGGGAAAAGGACAGATGTTTACCTTGAAGTAAGGAAGAGGAGGGGGGCATATATTTTTGAATGAAACAAGTGCCAGTGGTATATTCATAAATAATTACATTACTTCCGTTTTTCATTGAAATGTTACAATATGATTGGTTATGAAGTGGTCACATGATTATAAAAGAAATGTTTCACATCCCAATGAAACTCAAACCCGAACTTGTACGTGCCTCCATGACGACGTCAGATGTAAACAATCAATGGCGTAGTTATTTCCAACAGCAAATTATCTAACACAAATAAAATTCACAACGAAAAATTCAACTATATTAAATTTTTGTGTGATTTAAATATAATTATAAGAATTGAATGCATTTTTTTTTAAGTTTCATTGGGGTATGAAAGCGTTGATCGAAGCACATTTTCACAATAAAGCGCGCGCTTCATTGATTTTTTATGCTTTTTGTGGCACTTTCATCGCGGTTGGTGCTCAATACGCTACACTCACTTTAAGTCGCTCTCCAGGCGCATCAATTGAGTAGTGGCTGGGAGATTCTTTTTATAACACAATATTTCAATTTTATACTCGTCGATAACGAAGTAAGTCACTCTGTGGAAATAACTTCGTGGATACGATCTTTAAATTTCTTCACAGTATAATGTAACATTAACATTACAGATAAGCAAATTAACAAAGGCTGTAGTATAAAATTCCTTTCCGCACGGACGATTTAGGCAGTTTGTATATAAAGTGAGTGAGTGAGTGAGTGATAGTTGTTCCACGCAAATTCAGCAAATTTTCAGCTATATCATGGCAAGAACAAATTAGTTTTCAATGAGATGATGATGACGTTCGCTTTGTTCTATACCAACACGCTTAGTTTGATTTTTATATTGCTAGCTCACTGAAAATAGAGGCTCAGTGGTCTGAGCCTATGTCGTTCACCTTTCATTCTGCTTTGACGAAACTTAATACAGAACCTTCTATAGGTGCTTCCCATCAAATTTCGGTTCATTTGGCTAAGCAGTTTCAGAGAAGAAGATTTTTAGAAATCGGCCAATCAGAAACAAGAATTGTCTGTGGCGACCATGTTTGTTAACGGATCGGGATGAAATGAGCAATCTTTATAGAAGTTGCTTCCTACCAAGTTTCGGTTCATTTGGCTAAGAAGTTTTAGAGGAGAAGATTAAAAAAAATCTGCCAATCAGAAACAAGAATCACCTTACAGTGGCCTACTTTAGCTGAGCGTCGCCTGAAAATTAGACTAGTTTTATTTTATAAAATAGTTCACTGCCTGGTAGCCATTCCATCGCACATACTAGTACCAACTGACGGTAGAACAAGACAAAATCACCTACAAACGTTTAGACAAATTCAAACAACAAAGGATACATATAAATGGTCATTTTTTCCCAATACCATCATTCAATTAAGAATTGAATGCATTCTTTTGAAGTTTCATTGAGGTATGAAAGCATTGATCGAAGTACATTTTCAATGAAGCGCGGTATATGACGTCATGTTGTTTATGTGCCAAAATTGTCAACAACATTTCGCGGAATTTTAATTTTCTACGGTAGATGTAGGTCAGTATAACGTACACCATCTCGCGGGAGGGTACACGGAATAGCCGAATTGACAACATACCGCGTTTGCGCTAAAAGTGTTGTTGTTGAGTATTATATAAACTGACGATAACACGGCGTCATATTAGAATATTTATTATTTTTGGTAATCATCCTTTTTTGTAAATATTTTTACTTTAAACATATTTTATTGTTATACAAAACAAGACAAATGGATAAGACACAAGTTGTAAATTATGAAGTCTTCTCCGGTACATATATAAACATTAGCAATGACAATATATTACAAATATAGATAATATGAATAACTACTACAGCAAAAATTGAAGATAATATAACAGGACAAAAACAGTTCTATTGGTTGGGATATAAGAGTCAGTTTTGTATAATATTTATCTTTAAACACAAATACGGGAACGTATATACAAAGTCGTTGTCGTCTGATGTATATTCAATATACAAATTTATTGGACAAATCTTTTAGAGTTAACAATATATTTTTGGACGAGCAAAAACAGTTTAGAGTTTTTGTCGTTTTCAAAAGAGGCATTTCCAAATAATATATTTTCGATGCTTATATCAAAACCCAAATTACACATGCCACGGAATAGTTGTATTCTGTGTTCATTATATATATTACATCTTAAAAAGAAATGGTCTACAGACTCGATGTAATTTCCACAATCACAATTACAAGAGGCAATTAAATTACATTTGAATAGATCACATTTGAGGCTACTACATTTTTGACGTAAGCGTGCATGTAATATATTAGCAATTCTAATACCAGTAGAAAAATATAATGGTGGTTTGTCAGGTATACCATAAACTTTTCGTATTTCGTTTTTAAACATTTGTTGGCAAGGAGAATTTCTCAAGTCTGTTGGCAGATTGTTCCAGAGTCTAATAGTACTTGGGAAAAAAGAACTTTGATATAAACTAAGCCTTCCTGGGGGAATAGTGAAGTTTTTTGAGTTTCGTAAGTTATAGTTATTGGTTTGACCCACCGTAATAGGTAATAAATCTTGAAGATAATCAGGTGATTGGCCACTGACTATGTCATAGAATAATGAAAGTTTTCTTTTTTCACGCCTAACTGAAAGTTTTTCCCATCCCGTTTCCTTATAGATAGACAGTATACTCGCATAAGACGTTAAACCGGTTACTATACGTGCGGCTTCAAGTTGAATTTTTTCAAGCCGTTCCGAGTTGGCGAGAGTACAATTATCCCAAACATCTCCTGCATATTCTAAAAGTGGACGAATAAAAGTTAAATGCATAGTTTCAAGGAAATTTAGAGATACCTTAAATTTAAGTTTTCGCAGAACTGCCACTTGTTTGGACGTTTTTGCAATAATAGTATTTATGTGGTTTGACCACTTACAATCTGCACTTCAAGTGATACCTAAATGCTTATGACATTTTACCGGATAAATTTTAGTGTTTTCTATCCAGAAGAACAAACCAGGAGGTATGTCTCTAGTATTAAAATAGACAATGTCAGTTTTAGTAGGATTAAGTTTGACTAACCATTGTTTGGACCATTTTGAAATATTTTTTAAGTCAGTATTTACCATGTTACATAAACTATTCATTTCATACGATTTTTCTCCTATGGATGTGTCATCTGCAAATAATCTGCACAAGCCTATCGTTTCATCAGCAATTTCATTAATAAATACTAAGAATAGAAGGGTCCAAGGATGGACCCCTGAGGAACCCCTGCCTTAAGATTACCTTTCCCAGAAATCACATTTTTTATTATTACCTGTTGTTCTCTGGCTGAAATATAACTACTTAACCACTGGAGAAGATTTCCTTTAATACCATATCTTTCTAATTTTAATAATAAACCTCGTAACCACACTCTGTCGAAAGCTTTACTCACATCACAAAATATTAAACATATAAGCTCACGATTATCGAGTGCCATAAATATTTCATTAATAAGCTCTATGAGCTGGTGTGTTGTAGAATGGCCAGGGAGAAATCCAGACTGGAATTTATATATCAATGCATTTTCCATTAGAAAATTAAATATATGTTTGTAAACAACCTTCTCAAACACCTTGCTTATATTACTAAGTAAAGCAACATGTCGATAATTCGAAACGGACGATTTGTCACCAGATTTGAATATCGGGATAATATGGGCAAGTTTCCAATCCGCTGGATATATTTTATCTCTCAGCGATTTGTTAAAAAGGAGACACAAAGGACCATGCAGCGATTTCATACTTTACTTCCCTAAGCATCTTCTTACTAATACGGTCGGGGCCAACTGCCTTATTGGGATCAAGTAATGAGATTATATCAATAATATCTTGTTCAACAACAGTAATGTCAGTTAAAGTGTTGGGACCCCGGTCGTCAAAGTATGATAATGGTATGTCGTCGTCTTGCAGGTCAGTTATGGAAACAGATGTAATCGTTAAACAAGTTGCATTTGTCAGAATTGTCGAATGCACTTGCGTCGTTCTGGTTTGGACTACGTAATGGGGGATATTCAGAAGATTGTCCCTCGCCTTTAATGAGCATTTTTATCGTTTTCCAATATTGTTTGCAATTTGTATTTTTTAACTCGGACAAAGATTCATTTATACTAACATAAAAGTTTTCCTTCGCAGATTTCTTCAAATTATTCACTTTGTTCCGTTGATTTTTATATTTACGTTCATTTGTGCCTATTTTATTTTTAATGTACTTTTTCCTAAGGCGATCTCGTATTCGTATTTCCTTTCTAATCTCAGATGTCATCCATATCTTATCGTTAGGTCTAATTGTAACACAGTTAGTAGGTATACATTCATGTGCAATTTGCATGAATTTTTTAGTAAACAGATTACAAGATATATCCATGTCAGTCTGATTGTTAATAATACCGCCCCAGTCAGTGTCCCCTACCCTCTGCTTAAATAGGTCATAGTTATCTTTATTGTATAGCCACACATTCCTTTTAAACGAGGTATCATTATGATATCCACAATTAACAACAATATATGTGAGATCATGATCGCTAATAATACGCTTTATTGGAATAGTAGTTGACTCAACAACAAAGAATACGAATTTGAGCCAAATCTGGTTGGGTCACATATTTTATTTTCCAGTCCATACAAATTAATGATGTCAGCTATTTCAGTGGGTAAGTTCCCGAGAAAGTCAATATTGTTTAGTTTAAACATATTTTATTTGCATAAAAGTTGCAAATGGGATTGGACACAAGTTATAACAACATTAGTGAAGTCCTTTCCCTTTTACAAAAATATAAACAAAAATGATTACACATAATGGCGATAATTATATAAATAAATTTTACATGATATATTTAGACGATAATAATAAATTAAGTATAAAGAAGAATAAGGTGAAATAATATGTTCAATACAGTGGAATAAAGAAGAAGAAGGAGTTCAAACAAACAAAAAACAACATTGACTGGAGTGAGTATGCTAGTCCATTAGTTAAAGCGCTGGGTGCTTCTAATAAAAGAATAAACAGCAGAAAAGATTTCAATGTTTTGATTGGTAGTCAGATTTTCATCACCAGCTAATATCAATTCAATTGTTACTATGTAATTCTTTAATTTATTAAACAAGATTGCCCTATTTTCATTATAAAAAGGACATTCTAAGAAAAAGTGTATACAATCTTCAAAACCATGACCACAGATACATGCAGGACTTGGCTTTAAATTGACAAGGTGCAAATCTGCATTTAGCGAACTGCACATATTTCTATGTCTACTATGAATAATATTTAGTTTTCTATCACCCCAACCGAAATACAAAGGCACTTTTTTAAGTAATATTTTAATTTTTCTTTTAAATATGTTAATATTACCAGAATTTCTTATTTCCGGATTTAGATTGTTCCAATCCTTTAGATTGTTCCAATCCCCAATATTGTAATCCCCAAGACTGATAATTTTACTTGAATAATCAAGAGCTGAGCTCACCATCTGGCTAAATATTTTTGCCAGCCATGCATGCGCGACATCAAGTAATCTTCAGTAAATGATGTTTTGATGTATAAAAGAACAAAAAAAAGAAGGTTATCATTATTTATACTGCAATCGTTCTATTTGAGCAGTCAAAATGCGTTGACAATATATTTACAAGTGATAAACGGTCACTGACCGTTTATAACATTTAGAAATCAGTTGGGGCCTCCTGGGAGTAACTAACTTTTTAAATAATTTGAATATTGGTAGTGATATCCATTAATGTTGCTAATGATTGCAGTATAAAGACAATAACCATGCATTGACTTGACATACAATTCGATATACGTATTCGGCACGAATCTGGGAAAATGCTGGGGAAACCCTCGCATTTTCCCCGATTCTAGGCCTCATCCGTATATCGATTTTACGTCATCTCAATGCACTGTTATTGTCTACATATACAGATTAATACATGGGCATTTCCATATTGGCCTGGTTATCATCCCGAGACACCCATATTGACCTGGGTCGAGGGATGATAACCAGGCCAATATGGAAATGCCCATGTATTAAACTATTTATTACATACTTAAGTAAAATAAAGGCATTTTTGTATGACCGATATGACCGGAAGTAAACTGTCCATATTTTCACACCCCGGGAAAATAACCGGTTATTGGATTACTACAAGATCATTTCCATATCGAGGCCCATATTGGCCCGGACCAATATGGGCCTCGACTTCGTCTCAGCCCAATATGGGTGTCTCTTTTCTAGATGTCGGAAGTGTGTAATAAATAGTTTAATACATGGGCATTTCCATATTGACCTGGTTATCATTCCTCGACCCATATTGGCGCTAGACTGCGTCTCGGGCTAATATGGGGGTCTCGGGATGATAACCAGGCCAATATGGAAATGTCCATGTATTAATCTGTATTTATTATATACTTCCGACATCTGCAGACGTAAACACCGGAAGTTGTTTATTTTGTCTGAAACGCACCTAATAACCGGTTATTTTCCCGGGGTGTGAAAATATGGACAGTTTACATCCGGTCATATTGGTCATACAAAACTGCCTTTATTTTAACTAAATATATAATAATTTTTTATACTTTAAATATTTCCCTCACCATAAGGTATAGGGACGATTGCAAAAACTAACTTAGTCATATAGTGTACTCAACAGTAGCAATTTATCTATTATATCAATAATGTCGTTGGTAACGGTTATAATAACAATTTACACCTGCAAACATTGATTTGTTTTAATATATATCTATTTTTTAAACCGTGTATGAAATAAAATATACATTTGTAAAATAACTTTTATTTTCAAACAAACAGTTTATATTGATGTGTATAATTATGAATGATAAAAGTAAAGCCCGTCACAACAGGGGAGGTAACTCTGAATTAGCAAAGTCAAGTAAATAGATGAGGGCTCATAGATTGATTTATTTGATCAAATATCAACATCATTATCAGGGGCGGATTCAAGGGGGGGGGCGCACCAGGCGCGCGCCCCCCCCCCCAAACCCCTAAAATTGGAAAAAATATGTTTTTTTTGCGTAAAATCGTGACTTTTCACACGAAATACCCCAAAAGTTTTCGCGCCTCCCTACGCTCGGGGTGATTTTTTTAAAGTGCGCCCCCCTAACTTGAAATCCTGGATCCGCCCCTGATTATTTCCAAGTAAATCTGAATACATACACATAATTGACATTAGAATAAGTACAATTTTAACAATGTATCTGTATATAAAAAAATGATAAAGAAAACTGCTAAATCAAAATGTTTATGGCCAGGGACTGACCAGTTAGAATTATGTTATTAAATTTTATCACTGAATGAAAACGTCGAAACATTTTTAATATTAATGTTAGTAAATAGAAAAATAGATAGATCTGAGAGTCTTCCAGGAAATATACCAAAGTTAAGTTGGAATTCCAGTATTTTTATATTCAATTTGAACTTTTCAAAGGTTTCCCGATGGCTTGACACTTGTGTTTTGTCCTGAACTATTTTATTTTCTTCATTGATTTCATTGTAACGTTCATAACTTATTGACGTTTGATAAAACAAATAAGTCTACTCTCTATTACACTGTCATCAAAGAGCTCCGATCGAAAATTTTGGTCAACATCCGGGATATTTTAAAACGATACTTTTAAGGAAGACATAGATAATATATTATCGTAAATATTTATGAATATACTGTGTATATATAGTATATGTTTTGAATTATGATGCTTTATGATTGTTATCATCGTGTTATGGGTTTTTGTATTATTATCGATTTTTTGATATAGCGATTGACATATTCTGTCAATGTTGAAGTATTTTCACAGGCTTAATAATTTATCAGAAGGTTTACTTTATGATGCTTTTGTTTGTAATAAGGAATTGAATTCATGTCAAACAACAGGGTCATCTGCAGGTTTCTGGAAAGGGGTTGCGGGTGACTTGGTAGAGGCATTTCAAAAGAAATGGTTGATTAAATCGGATTTTACCGCGCGACAACCGCCCCCCCCCCCTTTTCTATTGTGGTTAGTGTTTCCATGGTCGGATCCAGAGTTTCAGGTTATAGGGGATGTATTGAAAAAAATTTGGGGCTACTTAGTGTGAAAAATCAAGATTTTATGCAAAAAAAAATCATATTTTTTCCAATTTTAGGGAGGGGGTGCCGGGTGCGCCTCCCCCCCTTGAATCCGCCACTGGTTCCGGTAGTGACAACAATAGTACGTAGATGCTGTTGAGTGAAAATATAGTGCTACTTCTTGCTCAAATTATATATCTTATATTCATGACATTGGACACGACTTTAATTGCGAATTGATTCTTAATCTGGAAGTAATTCATGTCTTACGCCTTCAAATGAGGATTGCATAGAATTAGATCATCACATAAGGCCATCTTTTAAAAAATGTTGGATTGGCGTTTTCCAACTCACAACTTTTTTTTGTGTGGAAAGGGGGGTGCGATCGCACCTAACGCACCCCCCGTTCCGACGACCATGAACAAATACATGGTATTCTAGTATATTACTAATATTAAATAAGATGAATATATCAAATGTTAGTGTCTATGGAGGCACTCTATGTAACAATGTGAAAAAAAAACATTATGTGATAGTTTTCTTAGTTATTGGTATAATTTAAAAAAAAAATGTATAAATAAAGACAAAAAGGGAAAACTCCGTACATATCTTACATCCAAGGAATATTTTATTAGAGAAAAATATACATTTCTTAATGATTTCAAAGTAAGACAGGTAATTTGTAAAATCAGAATTAATGCACATCCTCTTATGATTGAAATTGGTAGATATAAAAACTTGGAAACCGAAGAACGATTATATAAACTGTGCATAACACAAACAATTGAGGATGAATATAATTTTTTAATCGATTGCCCCATATATAATAATAGTAGAAAGATTTGTTATCAGAAAATTTCAGAATTATGTTCTAATTTCAATAATATGTCAGATATATAAAAATTTTATTATTTAGTTACCAATGAAGATCGTTCAATAATCAATATTTTTGGAAAATATATAATAGAGTGCCTTGAGACAAGAAAACTGAAACAGGGTTTATGATACTGAA
>MJUT01016391.1:33360-48539 GCA_002080005.1 Gigantidas platifrons | reverse complement strand
ATATTATAGCAATATTCTATATGTAAGTATTAAAGAAAAATGAACATAGCAAAAGTAAGAACTGTTAAACCCGTTATATCCAATGCTTCTTTTGTTTCAATAGTAATGCATCTAAATTGTACAATAATAGTGTAGTTGAAAAAAACAAATGGTATGACATTTAATCCAACTACAACTTTAAAATTGATTTATTGATTTATAAATCGCTAATCGAAAATATTATCATCTATTAAAAGTTTAAATAAAATTGTATTCCGTCATGGTATATGTTTTCGTATGTCATATGTTTTCGTATCATCCATTTTATTTTGATTTACACAGCGCACATGTTATTTTTTTTTTTTACCTGTCTTCCGGTTTCTATTTCTAGATAGTAAACTGGACTGCAACGTGACGTCTGTCAAAAATGTTAAAGATTGCTTTTAAAGACGCAAGTACCAAAAATAGTGAACCTACCTACTGAACCATACTTTTTGTAATGCCAAAAATTTACTTCATTTATAAAGTAGCTGGCAAAAATCCAGAAGGGTTGTATACACTTGAACTATGTCGTCTGCCTCTCAGACACCGGCTTTTCCCAGGGGCGGATCCAGGATTTCAAGTTAGGGGGTGCACTTAAAAAAATCGCGCCGAGCGGACGGAGGCGCGAAAATATTGGGGGTAATTTGTGTGAAAAATCACGATTTTACGCAAATAAATCATATTTTTTCCAATTTTAGGGGGCTCCAGGTGCCCCCCCCCTGGATCCGCCCCTGCTTCCTGTCATGTGGCTCTCATCAGGGGCGGATCCAGGATTTCAAGTTAGGGGGGCGCACCTAAACAAATCGCGCCGAGCGGAGGGAGGCGCGAAAATGTTTAGGGTATTTCGTGTTAAAAATCACGATTTTACGCAAAAAAATCATATTTTTTTCCAATTTTAGGCGGGGGCGCCGGGTGCGCTCCCCCTTGAATCCGCCCCTGCTCATGGAGTCACAGATCGTACTTGTAAACAAAAGAGCTGACTGAAATGTGCCTGTTTCTTATATAAAATATATGTCATCGGTAGTGCATGTGATTTCAGCACTAAAAAAACATCAATTTTGAAAATGGTCATTTTCAAACATCCTTTTATTTTTATTTCTATTTAGATGTAGTATCATTTGTAGATGGCCAGAACCATGAAATTTTAAAATCAGCCATTTGCAGATTTTATATTCGTTTCGATCCGGTATAATCTGCCCTGTTTTTACTTCTTACGAAAACATATGACGCCATTTTACTGACAGCAAAAGTTACCAGATAATCGAGAGTATATTAAAATTCAGGAATTGCTTTTAAAAAATCTTGCGGACAACGAATTATATAACTAACCATTCTTTGAAAATTGCAATCGTCATATGAATGAAGGGTTAACACTGCCAATCACTATATATCGGAAAATCGATAATAGTACGAAAACCCATAACACGAGAATAAGTCCGATATTTCTTTTTGTTAATCGGTATCGTAAAATATAATACAATAATTTATTAGAATAATGTTGTTATGATCTTAAATCAATATAAAATTACCAATTTAATAAATTAAAACCCAAAAACATATATCATGTTATTGTCAATCGAGTGGGACTTTATGCAAAATCGTTCGACCGTTCAAGGTAAAACAATCCCAGGTAACTGTAGTACACCTGTATCTGAATGAATACTATGAACACACATTTGATGTGGAAACCGATTTCTCTCCAGTTAATTCGATTTACAAAGTTTTCGTCAGTGATTGAAAGACTAGAAATTCAAGATATGTATGTACATGTATAATAGGTATATAATCATATTTTTGCAGGAATTCATACGCCGATAGACAAACACATTTTTGCAGGAATTCATACGCCGATAGACAAACACATTTTTCAAAATAACAGTGTATCAAATGGGACGCGGAACGTTTGCATTTTAAGATACAAAAACATGATATATACGAACGAAATGAATTTATATCTGTTCTCAGTGGCGTAGCTGCCTAAGGCTCGACTAGGCACGTGCCTATACATAATTTTGGCAATTTTTTTTTTTAAAGATGGATTAAAGTCATGTTAGATTCCTAAACTATATTAACAATTTACATTAACTAGTACATGTTTATTATTAAATAGAACATTCAGTATATTTTATATACCAACCAAAAATCAAAATTAAGAATGAATAATGTCCGTACCACGTAAATATCTCTATCCTGACCTTTACCCGTCACTATATCGAATTATTTAGATTTTGTTGACCATGCCTGTATCATCTGCAACCAGTGAAAGGTTTTTCGGTGCGATGCGACGCGTGAAATCATATTTAAGATCTACTATGGGAGATGAAAGACTTTCAAATTTATCTCTCTTGCATGTACATCGACATCTCAATGTTGATGTAGATACGGCTATAAATGACTTCATCAGCAGAAAATCCCGTCGTTTGGACTTTTAATAACTTCAATCACTTTGATCCCTAAAGACAAGGTTCTGAGCAATTTGATAATAAATATCTATAACCCATGTCTTATATTTTTCTCACCATTTGCGTATCTGCAGCTAACCAGTCTAAGTTCAGAGGTCGTCACTTTATTTGTCTTGTTAATCACTCTTTTATTTGTCATTGATATAAATTTTGTAAGAGGTGAGATGACCGAAAAGCATTATAGTTAACTGAATACAACAAATAAAACCACCATTGCCTAAGCCCTTGGGTATATCAAAGTGCTAAGGAATGATAGGCGATAACTGCAACTATCATAGCCGCCCACAATGTTATTCTTTTTTTCTTCTAAATTGTGTTAAACAACTATCTGTCAATATTTATACTTTTGGAGTTTGATATTTTTCGCAATAGGCTCTTTTGCCGTGATGTCACTGGTTTCTGGCACGGGTAAAATTGGTTGGTAAAAACAGCATTAGAGTAATAGAGTTTTCAATTTTAACTCGTCATAACTTTTTTGTTATTAAAGGTAGATTAAAAAAATTTTTGGTTCCAGAAAATATGAAACGTTTGATGGTATAATTGTTTAGAAATATTCAAAAAAATTATAGAGATGAAACATATCTAATTTTCCAAATTTTATATACGTATTTCAAATATTTATAGCAAATTATTTTTCCTAAATAAAATAATATAAAATTGCATGAAAAATATTAAAGGATTAAATTTTATAAATCATTTTACAGAACCAAAATCGGGTCATAAATAAAAAAAAAGTTATAAAGGTTTAAAAATTGGTCAAATTATCCAGTGTTAATTGCATTGTTTATTGGCCAACCGCAATTTGTGTTTAATGAGATACAAATTAATGAATATGACATCACTAATGAGCTTGGCGAAAGAGAATATATATTTGATGGACAGCAACCTCTGATTTTTAATAATAATACAATTTGTGAGTCACTTTTAAAACACTCTAAATCACTGAAATCGTTGGGCTTAAGGGGGACTTGGCCCCCTGGACCCCCTACCACGGCTTCGCCCTGGACCCACCGGGGGGCTTAAGCGACAACCAGACCCCTCGCCGATTTCGTGTCTACTCTTCATTTTAACTCCAGCTATATACGTCCCTGGTTCTTTTTTAAACTCTTTTTTTTGTATTATTTATTATTTTGATTAATATACAGCTGAACGTGTATTTCTATTTTTATTTTCATATCACTACATGAATATAAGGAAGAGATAATCATAACATTGTAAAAACATGGGCTTAAAAGGGGCGGGACATGTACCTCCACTTAAAAAGGGATGGGGGCAAGACTGACAGGCTATTTCTGCCTCCCCCTTTTTTATAACAAAAATACCGTTTTCGGCATACATTATTGAAAACGACGTATTACACAAAGCTAAAAAGTTTAATTCCGAGTGACACATCTTAACTTTAAAAACCTTGAAAAAATCTTATTCGTAAAGCTAAGATTTAGCAAACACATTTAACTCTCTGGAACTGGTCTTCATAGACATAGACAATCTTCAGGTACAACTAATAGATCCAACTCGGTTCATTTATATTTCATTTCATATATTATTACTTGTGCTGAGTTGAGACGTACATTTAAACCGTTTCGAAAACGAATTGTGCGGTCGCACGTCGTAAAATTTCCGTTACATTTCGAAATTGTTTCAGCTGAAATGTTTTATCGAAAACAAATGACCTATGCGTTATCGAATGGATTCATCGTCTGAAACGTATTCAAAACTCATTACAGTGTCTTGTGACTGGAAAACATTTACAACTGGTGTATTGTTTTTGAATGTAACATTAAAGTGCTATGTTTACTTAATACATGCCAAGAATCAGAGGTCGTAGAGTTCGACATCCGAATTCTGTACAGTCATTATAACCATAAGCTTCACAACAGGCCACACTTACATCAAGCGGAACAACATGGGGTACCCGAGAAGACGATACAATCGTCCAGCTGTGCTGCTGTGCAGCCAAGACCAGTACAAGAGGAAAGAGATCAGCAAGAACAGGAAGTACAACCTCAACCTCTTAAGCCTGTTGGACAACCAGCTCAACTACGTACATGACGAATAACCTCCTGCATCGACCAAACAGTTTACAGCTCATGGTGTACAAGCAGATGTAAAGCAAAATTATGTCCTGTGAAATTATGTCCTCCAGGACAATATTTTATGATTATATTGTCATGGAATTTTGTCTTATCTATGATATTTTGTCCTTTATCTGGACAGTATAATATCATCTTATGGACAATATATCATAGTGAAACTGTGTCCTAACAAAGGGAGATAATTCTAATTCTAATTCAAAACTTGGACATTGGTTGTTAATATATTTCAAATTGAATCAAATATAGTGTAATAAATATAATTTCTATGACAAAGAAATCTCTTATATTTTGAAATAAAGTATAGTATAAATATGTGAAGCATAACAATATCATATATCAAGTTGATGTAGGACATTATTTCACAGTTAAATAATGTCCAGTAAGAATGGACAATATCTCATGATGGAGGACACAATTTCATTATGAAATAATGTCCAGGACACTATTTCATTATGAAATAATGTCCATGGACAATATTTCATATGATATTTTGTCTGGAGGACATTATTTCATGGAGGACACTATTTTATGTTACACAGACACATCTGTTATCTGAGGAGAAGATATAATTTATATGACCCCTGTTGAATTTACAAAAACACCTTTGATGATCTATTTTTCAAATGTCGAAGTTAGAAATATCGACAGCTCAATCTCTAAATGAAGAGATAAGTAATATATAATATATTGACAGCTCAATCTCTAAATGAAGAGATAAGTAATATATAATATATTGACAGCTCAATCTCTAAATGAAGAGATAAGTAATATATAATATATTGATTTGTCGTTATTGCCTCGTTCAAATTTTAACTTGCGAAAAGAATCACAAAATTACATTGTGGCCGACTACTACTGTCATCCAACAAATTAACAAAACTTTTCAGATGGAGTTTAAGATAAATTGTGCTTCTATGTCGTTTACATCAATATAGTATGTTTTGTTTGTTTGTTTGATGGTGTTTAACGTCACTTTCAACAATATTTCAGTAATATGCCATTATGGTGGAGGTCAGTTTTATTGATGGAGGAAAACGGGGGACCCAGAGAAAACCACCGACCTGTCGCAAGTCACTGACAAACTTCATCACATAATGTACTGTCGAAATCACACCATAGTGGTGATAGGCACTGATTGCATAGGTAGTTGTAAATCCAACTACCATACGATCACGGTCACGGCGGCCCCTTAATAACAACAGATATGCTGAACCATTTTGTTGTCAATATTTAAAGACTAAACCCATGAAACCGGCCTCGATTTGTGACTAACCAAGCTTTTTCTTTGTTAGTATACAATTCATTTTGAGACATCAGAATTGTATGACTACATAATTCATTTTATATGGGACGAAGTCCCAACTATGGTAGAAATAGCAATTTTTTTCTATATACTAATGACTAAATTTTCATGCACCGGAAATGACATACCGGAAGTCAATACATGGTTAAATCTGTGCAGAAAATCGGATGCAGACGTTTCGTAACCTAGTCGTTTCGTACCTACATCGGGACATAAAAAACGACGGAAGATTTGGGTCTGGGTCCCCCTATTTGCCCCCTCTTTTAAGAAAATCTGGATCCACCCTCGGTCTACTTTGAAAAAATATTATAGGTCCATATATCCGAGTTAATATTGTTTAAAAAAAAATATTGGACTTCGTCCCAAGTTAGGTAACACCTATTATCATATTATTAGACGAAGTCCCAACTATAGTAGAAATAGCAATATTTTCCACTAATGACTTAAATTCCTTGCACCGGAAATGACACACCGGAAACCAATACATGGTTAAATCTGCAGAAAATCGGATGACCAGTAATCTGGAAGGGTGCAGGACGTTTCGTAACCTGGTCGTTTCGTACCAGGTCGTTTCGTACCTAGATCGGGACGTTTCGTAGCGGGGTAAAAATGTATAGTGAGACGTTTCGTACCTTCTTTTCAACTCATAGATTTGTAATAAACTCGTTAATTAAAATGTTGTATGTATAGTTGAAGCTATGGAACTACTTCCGGTTGGTTATGAATGTTAAAAAATGACTGAAAATCGCGGTATGTTCTAGCCCATTAAACATATACCATGGGACTGACAATATCATTAAACAGAGTTTCATTTCTTCCTCCTCCTTCCTCCTCCTGTCCGAAATAATATTTTCTATGAAATAGAGACGTCGAGTACCGGATTATACAACACTGGACTGGGAGGTCCCTGTTTTGGTGAAAAATCTGTAAAAACGACGGAAAATTTGGGTTTGAGTCCCCCTATTTGCCACCTCTTTTAAGAAAGTCTGGATCCGCCCCCGATCTACTTTGGAAAAAAATTTATAGGTCCATATATCTGAGTTAATATGGGACGAAGTCCCAACTATGGTAGAAATAGCAATATTTTGATTCTAGATCCATATCAATAATAACTTAAATTTCATGCACCGGAAATGGCACACCGGAAACCAATACATGGTTAAATCTGCCGAAAATCGGATGCGCAGTAATCTGGAACGATTTACAGATACCATGTCAACTCGTACCTTTTCCAACTCGTACCCAATTTCCGGTTATGAATGTTAAAAAATGACTCAAAATCGCAGTGTGTTCTAGCCCATTAACCCATGGGACTGACAATATAATTAAACAGAGTTTCATTTCTTTCTCCTCCTGTTAAGAATTGAATGCATTCTTTTGAAGTTTCATTGAGATATGAAAGCGTTGACCGAAGTACATTTTCAATGAAGCGCGGTAGCGCTTCATGTTGAAAATGTAGTTCGATCAACGCTTTCATATCCCAATGAAACTTCAAAAGAATGCATTCAATTCTTATAATTATATTTAAATCACGCCCAAATTTAATATAGTTGAATTTTACGTTGTGAATTTTATTTGTGTTAGATTATTTGCTGTTGGAAATTACTACGCCATTGATTGTTTACATCTGACGTCGTCATGGAGGCACGTGCAAGTTCGGTTTGAGTTTCATTTGGATGTGAAACATCTCTTTTATAATCATGTGACCACTTCATAACCAATCATATTGTAACATTTCAATGAAAAACAGAAGTAATGTAATTATTCCAAAATAATATTGTCTATGAAATTGAGATGTCGAGTACCGGATTATACAACACCGGACTGGATGCACAGTCTACAGGAGGGGGCAGGTCCCCGTTTTGGCGAAAACCCTTTAAAAACGACGGAAAATTTGGGTTTGGGTCCCCCTATTTTGAGAAAGTCTGGATCCGCCCCCAGTCTACTTTGAAAAAAAAATATAGGTCCATATATCTGAGTTATATTGTTTAAAATTTTTTTATTGAACTTTGTCCCAAGTTAGGTAACACCTATTATCATATTATGGGACGAAGTCCCAACTATGGTAGAAATAGCAATATTTTGATTCCAGATTCATATCACTAATGGACAAAATTCCATGCACCGGAAATGACGCACCAGAAACCAATACAGGGGGTTTCTGCAGAAATTCGGATGCGCAGTAATCTGGAACTACTTCCGGTTATGAATGTTAAAAGTCGTCCCCGATATATCTCGGCACTAAAAAAAAGTCGTCCCCGATATATCTCGGCCCAAAAAATCTCGACACTATTTTGATGCACCGAATGAGCGTGAAATTGACAGATAATTTTCAGATTCGCGAGCATTCATGGCCGTGCCTGTTTCAATAGATGGAAAGAACATCGTTACATTGTACTACAGTACACTCCAAAAAGTACACAAAAGTAAGTAAAATTTCTATTTCATTCATCCCAAGTTATTTACATGATTTAAATATTAGATAATGTGGATTTTGCTTCGCTGGCACTACAGGTAGCACCTGTCTCATATTATTGTTTTAAAAAAATTATTGGACTTCGTCCCAAGTTAGGTAACACCTATTATCATATTATGGGACGAAGTCCCAACTATGGTAGAAATAGCAATATTTTCCATATCACTAATGGCTTAAATTCCTTGCACCGGAAATGACACACCGGAAACCAATACATGGTTAAATCTGCAGAAAATCGGATGCGCAGTAATCTGGAAGGGTGCAGGAAGTTTCGTAACCTGGTCGTTTCGTACCAGATCTAGACGTTTCGCACCGGGGTAAACATGTATAGTGAGACGTTTCGTACCTTCTTTTCAACTCATAGATTTGTAATAAACTCGTTAATTAAAATGTTGTATGCAAAGTTGAAACTCTGGAACTACTTCTGGTTATGAATGTTAAAAAATGACTGAAAATCGCAGTGTGTTCTAGCCCATTAAACATATACCATGGGACTGACAATATTATTAAACAGTTTCATTTCTTCCTCCCCCTGTCCGATATAATATTTTCTATGAAATTGAGACGTAGGGTTTGGGTCCCCCTATTTGCCCCCTCTTTTAAGGAAGTCTGGATCCGCCCCCGGTCTACTTTAAAAAAAAAATTATAGGTCCATATATATCTGAGTTAATATTGTTTAAAAACATATATTGTACTTCGTCCCAAGTTAGGTAACACCTATTATCATATTATTAGAATATTATGTAATTAATTTTAGTAGGATGTAATCCTTTATCAAATGATAATGGAAATTAATAATAAATTTTCAAAGTTTATTTTTTATTGACGTTTAACAATAACTAAACGACTATAATATCGTTATTGACACGCATGAAGGTACAAATGGAAATTAGTAACTGCAAATGTTTAATAATTGTTTATCAATTATATATTTTTGAAACATTTCAAATATAAAATATAATATTGAAACTTACAGACAATTCAAACTAAAATAATTGTATTGCTTAGTACAATTACTATTGAAAATAATACAGTCATCATAACAGGGGAGATAACCCTGACTTTACTGCCGAGTGTTGTTTACTAAATTTAGGGCTAAATATACTATCAACCCTTTACCAGGAGAGAGATAAGGGAGTTTAACATTCACTCGATAAACACTGATAAGATGACTACGTTCGATTATCTCTCTTGCTTGCAGGATGTAAACAACACATCTTTTAATTCCTTTGATGTTGATTATTCTGAACATGGTTATTGTTTATTACTTGTTTATTACTTTTAATGTGTTGTGATAAATATGTCAAATACTTTTAATGCCCTTATGGGGCCCATGATTTGGAAATAAAATATCTTGTATCTTGTATCTTGTATGTATACAGAGACGTGCAAAAAGTATTCGGTCACTGTATCATTGTAATGTTTTACTATATAAATCCTATATAAGCACATTTTTTAAAAACATTATTGCAAAATCAATTCTTGTTTGATTTTGATGTAATTTTTAACAACAAAAACGAGAACGTAGTCAGTTTTCTGTGATTATTAAACTATTTTTTGAAGCACATATTTTGAATATTCACGATTTAACTGTGACAAAAACGTAAATTATTTGTCTTCAATAGTATTATCTTTATACAAGAGTATTGAAAAAAATGGGACAAAATAAGACGCGAGTCGCTGTGGCAACCATAATATAGGAAACTATTGCCTATCACTGTCCATGCCAAGGTGCACTCGATACAGTTCTAAGCAAAGTTTAAAGGGGCATTAGCTACGATTTTGACCAGAACAATTATATGTTTTGGAAATTGGTAAATAGCTTTAAAATGATGAAATAAAGGTAAGTATTTCACATTAAACACTGGGAAGCTAATCTAACCACTTTCCGCCTTTAGAGAACGAAAATTACCATCGAGTACTTATTTGCTTGCAATAATTTGACCTCGCTTTTTCCGTATGCAATTGACCTTATTAGTGACAGGTAAAAACAAATAATTTGTATTTTGTTGCTTATTAACTGCCAACTTACATGGTTCTTTGTCCGTTAATTAACACCGACTAAAAGCAGATTCACAAAAAATAAGAAATTAGTGCATTGTTGTACTGATTTAATGACGATTCGACAAACTCCGTAACAATGTCGATAATTAATAAGATGACGTCCATTTCTTGATCGATCTCAAAACACGAGTTGCACTTGTTTTCCCCGATGCGCGTACATTTCATAACATTTATAAGTTACAGAAACACGTTTTATTAAGGCATCAATCATATCTGATAGTTTTTATGGGTAACAAAAATTTACGATTTGGCAGATAAGGCCCCTTTAAGTTCGATACTCGTCGCATTACCAGATGTACTCGATACAATGTTATGCAAAAATTTAAGAAATTATGTATATTCTATTGTATTTAGAAATAATATGAATGTATGTACATGTATATTTCTAATTAATGATTTGATTTGATTTTTGGTGTTTTAACGCCACTTTCAACAATATTTCAGCTATATCATGGCGACCAGTTTTAGTGGTGGAGGAAGCCGAAGTACCCGGAGAGAACCACCGACCATGGGCAAGCAACTGGTAAACTTTATCACTTGCGGCTGCGAGTCGAGTGCACCTTTTTTGTAATTTACAAAGCCGGGCGCAAACCCACGCCGTATTGGTGATAGGCTTGTATGAGTTGTTAAGATCCAGCGACCTTACTCATTGAGCCACCCGGGCCCCTATATTTCTAATTAAATAAGAATTAATACTAATTGTGCATTACGGTGCAAATAAATCAAAAATAACTAACATTGGGTCTTACGAGAAGAGATGATCATATGCAATTTTAGATCAATAATCGTAGATATAATTCATTGACATAAATGTAAAGATAAATTATTGATAAATAAGATTATATGTGCTCTCTATATATTTACAAACCTTCATTTTCGATCAATCTGATTTATTCCTTCGATCTCAACTTGACCGACACCATTCAAATATGGCGGTTATCAAGTCGGAAATTACTCTACAGACGTGTGCTGCTCTACTGACTAATATAGGCATATCAGCTATCCCAGTATATTTATGGTTATGGTGTTTAAGGTGGTACCTAACACTACAGGGATATAACTCTTTAAAATCAGTTGAACGTTTTGATTATATGATGTTTGTATGCAGATTTCAAGCATCTCGGTGATCAAAACCACAGAGAGAAAAGCTGCTATGTGGCTAGTGAATTTATAGCTCTGAGTCTGTTGGTTGGAATTTGTTAAAATTTTGATATTTATTACAGTGGATATATTCAAACACACTGCCAAAACAATAAGAAAATTAAACGAGCAGATCAAATTTTACCTGAAGTGTATGGTACCACCTTAACGCCACTTTCAACGATATTTCAGTTATATCGTGGCGGTCAGTTTTATTGGTGGAGGAAACCGGAGTACGCGGAGAAAACCACCGACATGCCTTAAGTCACTAACAAATTTTATCAGATAATGTTGTATCGAGTACACCTCGCCAAACTCACAACGTTAGTGGTGATAGGCACTGATTGCAAAGGTAGTTATAAATCCAACTATCCCAATATCTTCATGATTGTGTTAATTGTATAAAACATAGTTTTGATTTCCTAAATATAAAAAGTGTTTGAAGATACCAAAGGGATAATCAGAATCCGTATATCGAAGAAGAACAGACAACACAATGGCCAAAAGTACAAAAGGACACAAGGACAAACAACGATCTACAACACATACATATAAAGCTAAAGATCGAGTAACACGAACCTCACTGAAAACCGGGGGTGAACTCTCAACTAGTGACACCCGTCGTGTTAATCTAGTTACAAACTCGGTGATGCGTCATTAATGAGGACAGGACCGGGAAGTGTTTACGACAAGTGGAACCTATTTTGGTCATTTGTCACACAGATATTCCATAACGGTCAGCCAAGTCGTGGTGGAGACCGTAAGACTTTCGGAGTGATGACTTCAACTTAACTCAGAGGAATCCTTGGTTCAGTAGCTTCCTTGATAGCAGCAAGCCTCTATCATGGAAATCCTGATATGAACCACAAGCTCTGCAATATCGTATCAACTGAGAGATATATATGTCATATGCAAGCGCTGCTGGAATGCTGTTACATATAAATGGAAAATTCACAACGGGGAAAATTGAAATCATCTCTTTTGTCGTAAAGTTTCGTTCTTAACCGCCCCTCACTGTCAATTTCGAGGTGTAGGCCAAGGTGTGAAGCAGACCTATCTGTATCTGTGGTATCCTTTATTTCAAGCTCAGTGGGATAGATGCCATCAATGAAATCACAAAACCTAGAAGTTTTTAGTGCAAGTACATCATCTATATAGCGGAACGTGATATTAAAGGATCTTTTCGTTTTTCTTGAGAAGCCCCTGTATGAAGTCTGCCTCATACGAATAAAGGAACAAGTCGGCGAGAAGAGGAGCACAATTTGTACCATAGGTATGCCGACTGTCTGTTGAAAAATACGTCCATCAAACATAGCATTTTGTCAATGAAAAACTCGAGCATGTTGATGATATCTGCTTAAGAGAACTTTTTGGTAGAATCAGAGTGGGTTTTTTATTTTTACAAAATAAGATCTGTCCCTTCCTAGCACAAGAATCTACGTTGACCATTCATTTTTGTGAAACACAGTTCGACCAACTCTCTCACTCAGCAAATATTAAAACAAGTTAATTTTAAGAACTTAGTTATTTTCAAATATTACAAGAAATTATAATGTAAAGTATATATCTCTCTGTTGATGCTACAGATGTTCCAGAGTTTGTGGTTCCTATCATGATATATACTCCATATACAGACGCTGCTTGAATAGTGGTATATTATATGTCTATTAACCGTTCTCTTTTGTCGTGTCTTTCTTAACGGGCCCTTGATGTCAATTTCTATGCATAGGTCAAGGTATGAAGCAGACCTATATATCTGTGGTAGCCTTTATTTCAAGCTCAATGGGATAATTGCGATAATAAACAAATTTGGAATTATTCAGTGAAAGATCATCTATATAACGGAAGGTGAAATTACAGAATCAGGTTAGCTTCTTTTATTTTTTCTTGAGAACTTCTGTATGAAGGCTGCCCCCATACGAATAAAGTCGACGAGATGGAGAGCACAAAAAGCATGTCCAAGAAACATAACAAAATCTTGTCGATTAAACACTCGAAAAAAACATTTTTGGTAGAATCAGAGAGTTTCTTTTAAACAAAATACGATTTGTCCTTTTTATACACTGTTTTTGTATCTACGCTGGCTTTTTTTTAACAGTTGGACTAATTCTTTAAAGCTGTCTTTTAGCTTTGAGGTGGGAATAGTTGTGTAGAGGATAGAGAAGTCAAATGTTTTAATGCTATTGCAGGAGGAGAGGGACCTAGGTTGTATTTACTCTAACAGATCTTTAGAGGTCTTCAGAATACACATCTGATACACACCACCCCTTTATTAGCTAGTGTCACCGTAACTCTGAAGCCCATTTGTGACGGTTGATAGAATAGATGTTAATAATTTCCCACACACGAGACACGTTGACGTCCCGTTTTGACGGTGAGCTGTATCTTTCTTCGATTTGCCACCCCCACTAAAGAACGCATCTTTGGAGGATGTTGTACCACGTATCTAGGAGAAACGACCTCCTATATCCATATCCCTCAAGGTAGAACAATATATATAGATCTATAGATGTAAAGTATTTAATTTTCATCAATTTTATAGACCAAATTTCCCAAGCGATATGTTTACAATGCAACTTTTCAGTTTCAATTCCTTTGTATGTTTAAGTTACATTTTTCTGATGAATGTGCATCGCATTCATAAAGTGAAATAAGTATGCGTATAATCTAGTCTTGAATAATTCTTCGATTGATTATTCCACAAATTGAAATGGGCATAATATTCTCACTGTATAAAATCTAATTTCTGTAAGAAAAGATTGAAGATACCAAAAGGATAATCTGAAGCCGTAAATCGAATAAGGAAAAATAATATTAAAAAAAGATACCAAGCGTGGGCAGAACTAGATACTACGCATGTGCTGAATTAGTTAAATCTATTGAGATACTACGCATGTGCAGAACTAGATAAATCTGATAAGATACTACGCATGTGCTGAATTAGTTAAATCTATTGAGATACTACGCATGTGCAGGACTAGTTAAATCTATTGATATACAACGCAAGCAGCGCCGAATTAAAGCCAATTATGCCATAAGCACAGGCCAACCTTAGTGCCACCGCACATTCCAATGGCATAATGTAAAACCAACAGACCCCATGATGGCAAGACTCAACATAATTGTCAAATGTCTAACATTAAATTCAATTTTCAGTCAGGCCAACCCTCTTATATTAAAATCATTTAAATATCTGTTTTTCATATTTATTTAACCAAGGATTTGTATTGTAGAATGTGTAGAAATAGTAAAATATATTGAAAACTACGCATGTGCAGAACTAGTTATTGAGATATCATGCCCACCCTTCCGGAGCACCCGAGTTCGTCCCCGGATTAAGTGTGGTTCACATTACTCTATCTTTAGTTTTACTGACATCAGTATGTTTTGTAGATCGTTGTTTATCCCTTTGTCCTTTTTCTTTTGGTCATTGTGCTGTCTGTCCTTTTGTCCTTTTTCTTTTGGCCATTGTGCTGTCTGTCTCTTTGTACTTTTTCTTTTGGCCATTGTGCTGTATGTCCCTTTGTACTTTTTCTTTTGGCCATTGGTCTGTCTGTCCCTTTGTCCTTTTTCTTTTGGTCATTGTGCTGTCTGTCCTTTTGTCCTTTTTCTTTTGG
>MJUT01016380.1:161489-178785 GCA_002080005.1 Gigantidas platifrons | reverse complement strand
TACTTTTTACAGTCTTTCTCCATTATATCACAACCATTTTTTATGACTTGTGAAGATACTTTTTACAGTCTTTCTCCATTATATCACAACCATTTTTTATGACTTGTGAAGATACTTTTTACAGTCTTTCTCCATTATATCACAACCATTTTTTATGACTTGTGAAGATACTTCTTACAGTCTTTCTCCATTATATCACAACCATTTTTTATGACTTATGAAGATACTTTTTACAGTCTTTCTCCATTATATCACAACCATTTTTTATGACTTGTGAAGATACTTTTTACAGTCTTTCTCCATTATATCACAACCATTTTTCTGAGGAGCCGTCATGGTAATGATTGTATGGTAATTGGATTTACAACTACCTGTGCAATCAATGCCTATGACCACTAACATTTTGATTTGAATCCTGCTCATGGCGAGGTATACTCGATATATTATGTGATAAAGATTGCCAGTGACTTGCCACAGGTCACTGGTTTTTCACTGGGTACTTCGGTTTCGTCCATCAATAAAACTGACCGTCACGATATAACTGAAAAATTGTTGAAAGTGGTGTTAAACACCATAAACCCCACCTCAAGAAAAAAAAACTTTAAAACTTCAGAAATGACTGATGTACTGCATTGTCTCGCTCAGTACTTCAGTATTAGCAATATCTTTTTTTTAATATAAAGGGGAGTAACTCTTCACTTTCTTTTTCATTCAAGATTTCATTGTAATTGTTTAATTCTTATAAAAATTAATAACATGTTACAAACATCATTTTGCAAAATGATAGCATATTGATAATGATAACATATAACTTCAATCCAAAGAAGATGATTCTGAAATGTATCCCTTGGTGAAAATTATCTCCAAAAATACATACATGTACCATTAAATAAACATCTTACTTTTATATTAATATTCTGAAATTACATTTTAATATGTAACAAAGCTAAATCAATAACTCTCAAGTTTCTTACCATCTGAGATCAAAGGAATTCTATCTGACTTCATTACAGCCATGGTCTCTTTGACAGATTTAAAATCACCCAGGATAATCAATCTCTTTATTTTGTGGATGTTGTTCATTTCTTTCATCTGTTCTTTGTTCTCTGTTTTGATGGATTTCATACATTCATTAAGCTGAGTAAACAATGAGTGCTTTTCTGATGATTTTTCCTTCTCTGTAAACAAATTATTATTTTTGTGTCACTATAATGGTATGGTAAACTTATTGTTGTTCATACTGATATATTATTGTTCTAACTTTGTTAAATGAATGTATGTACCCCGGTACATGATGCCAATAGATCAATGTCATTGTTTATCTTAAAATTACAATTTTATACATAAGGTCAAATAAAAATATACCTGTGTTTCCACAAACAATCTTGGATAAAAATAGGGAATTTCTTTCTTATTTTTTTTTTTCAAATTTTATCTGACTTTAACAGAGCTTGTCAAAAAATTGCAACAAAAACCTTTAAAGCTTTAAGGCAGGCACTAAAAATTAGCATTTGTAGGGTTATCAGAAATACAGTTTTTTTTCTTTCTTTTTTTGACCTTAGATATTCACATAATTGCATAAGTGAATCTTAATCTTTGCTAAAGATGTGCATTAGCTATTTGCATAATATCACATAATCAGACCTAGGATTTACAACTACATGTGCAATCAGTGCCTATCACCACTAAAGTTGTGAGTTCAAATCCCATTCATGGCGAGGTGTACTAGATACAACATTATGTGATAAAGTTTGTCAGTGACTAGTGGCAGGTCAGTGGTTTTCTCCGGGTACTCCGGTTTCCTCCACCAATAAAACTGACCGCCACGATAACACTGAAATATTGTTGAAAGTGGTGTTAAACACTATAAACCCAACACACTCCAGTGTGATTATGATGCTGTGCTTAAAGAGATGTCTACTTACAAAAACATATTAAACAAATGTCAGTCTTAAGCTAACACATGTTTTTGTTTTTCTTATTTGGTTGAAGAATGTGTTTTTTGATAGGTGTAAAATTGAGTAAATATCACATGATCATAATATGGATGCTGAGTTTCTAGCCTTTTAATCTCTAAAATTCATACTGATTTTACCGATTTTTTCTCAAAATAAATTTGTTAATTTAAATTTTTAAGTTCTGATACAGTCAATATTTTTGACCATTTTTTTTAACAAAAAGAGAGTTGTTTTATTTTGGTGCGTTAAATTTTGACAATTTTTGTGTTTTATTTTGGCAAGTTTATGCATAAATGATCTTAAATGAAAGTGTTTTCAAATTCATTTCAGCCAGTTTTACGACTTTTAGTACTGGTAATACCTTTAAATGTGAAACTTATTATTATTTAGGTGACCTTGACCTTTGACCTATGACCTTGAAAATCAATAGGGTTCCAGATTCTCTTAAGGACTAAGTATGTAACAAGTTTGGTCAAAATCCATTGAAGGATGTTGATTCTAGAGTGTTCACAAGGATGTTACGGAAGGACGGTAGTATTACTATATCTTCACAACTTCGTTGTCGAGGGGAGAATTAACCAAAAAACAAAGGTGGGATGAAACAAACCGCCAAAGAATCCTAAAATAGATTCCCCTCAACCAAAGCTGAGATGGATATTATTGAACTTTATATAACATATTTATAGGAACATCAATAAAAATTAACCAACAACAAAAGTTGTGTGAAACAAACTGCCAAAGGATTTAACAATGGATTCCCCTCATCCAAAGCTGAGATGGATATTATTGAATTTTACATAACATATTTATAGAAACATCAATAAAATAAAAACAAAAATACAAAGTTGGAGTGAAACAAATACCAAAGAATACCACAATAGATTTCATCACCTAAAGCTGAGATGGACATTAATTATATATCATATGCATGCATACACATGTGATACATGTAGTTAAAATGTACTTATGAAGGTCAAATTGAAATTTTGTTATGCAAATAACTTGTTCCAAAACTCTGACCAATGTGACGACCCTATTATGTATTTATTATTATTTATTATTTTTACCTGTTAATTGATATGTTTAGTAACTGTGTGTGTGTGTTGTTATATATAAAGTCATTAAGACGTTAATTTCATGATTACTGATTTCATCCTTTGTCTATATGATAGCTCTCTATATGTACTTGCCATTTTTAATGACATATGACATTTGTTTAATTTAATAAATTTTATTTGAAATGGCATGGATGTTATAACAGTATAAAACAATATGCAAGCTCCTCATTACATAAATCAACATTTCTTTTGTCAACATGGCCAGATGAACTTTTAAATCAATAAATTCTGCTATTTTTGCTTTCCAGAACTTATATTTTGAAAACATATTGGACTGCCTTGAACACTCCTCAACTGTAAATCACAAACAAACTCAAATTACCGAGGTAACCAAAGAACGAGGAGGAAATCTCACCCACTGCTAACTTTTCAATTTGACATTAATTAATTTTATATAACTTCATATATATAACAGTAACTTGAGTGAGAAATTTTTTCTTGATAAGGAAGTATATAAAAATATACAAAATCTGAAAGTGTTAATATAAACAGTAATAGTCAACAATTAATAGGGTTCAATGTTAGCAGTTTAATATTTGGAATGTGAAAAATATTGGTTTCTCCCATTATGACGTCGTTTTAACCCCGCTGAACCAGTAGTGGAAAAATCTGTAATCTTCTAGAGGATTAAAATGTCTCGTGCCTTTCCCCGCATTTGACTCGTTTGACGGCTTTTGAAATAAAGTTCGTGTTAAATAATGGGAGAAACAAATACTCCTTCAGTTGCCCATGTGGGTTACGATATTTCTCTACTCTTGAGAGTTAAATTAAAATTTTTAATTTAACTCTCTCGCATGGAGAAATATCGTAACCCACGTGCAACTGAACGAGAATCTATATGTATTTAATAATGTTACTTCCTATTGAAGGACCAAAATAAAACAAGGACCAATATTTTGTCATTTAAGTAATTGATTATGGTTCTTATTACATAATGTTTTTTAAATCAATATGGAACCTCTATTGGCTTAAACATGGGCCGTTGGATTTACAACTACCTATGCAATCAGCGCCTATCACCACTGATGTTGTGAGTTCGAATCCCGATAAGGGCGAGGTGTACAGATTCTCACGCAAAAATGTCTAAGTCATTCAGGCAGAAATAGTAGGTCACGGTGACCTATATTTGTGTGCGGTGAATTAAAATGTTCACGACAAACTCACATGTGAAGTTTCATCAACCTGGGCCAAGTAGTTTGTCTACATTGGACCTAAACGCAAACGTTCACGCAAAAATGTCGAAGTCATTCAGGCAGAAATAGTAGGTCACAGTGACCTATATTTGTGTGCGGTGTATTTAAATGTTCACGTCAAACTCACATGTGAAGTTTCTTTAACCTGGGCCAAGTAGTTTGTCTACATTGGAGCTAAACGCAAATGTTAACATTGGACGCCGACGCCACCGCCGACGCACAAGTGACGACATAAGCTCTTCTGTACTTTGTACAGGCGAGCTAAAAATTGTGTATACCTCCAAAATAAAAAGAAAAAAATTCTAAATTTTTGCCTTTTTTAGCCCTAATTTCGATAAATAATCAGCATTTCAGTCTTTGTTCTCTAACAGAGAACTCCATGGTTATAAAGGTTGTGATACACTTACATGCTTATATCAGAGATGCGAGACGTGATACACTTGAATGTTTATATCAGATTATCTCACCTTGAAGTTGATAAACATCCCACACTGCATCAAAAAAATTCTTTAAATCATCCATATCTCTCAGAACTTCAATGTTGTCAGTTTCCACGTTATTCTGTTCATCTTTTGTACCAGTAGCAGAAAAGGAAAATGTAACACTTTGGTCTTCCTTCTTCCTCTTTTCCTTTTGTCTTTTTTTTTTTAATTTTCTCTTCTGATTTTTGGTCAGTGTTTTGTCAACAATTTTCACTTCTCTTTCACCAGTACATTCTAGTATGTCTTTGTGTCTTCTATTTTGTCTTTTTCTTTTTCTCTTTGGTTCCATATCACCTGTTATAGAATGTGTTTGACATTTTGATTCATTTGAAGGTTCCATATCATCTGTTATAGAATGTGTTTGACATTTTGATTCATTTGAAGGTTCCATATCATCTGTTATAGAATGTGTTTGACATTTTGATTCATTTGAAGGTTCCATATCATCTGTTATAGAATGTGTTTGACATTTTGATTCATTTGAAGGTTCCATATCATCTGTTATAGAATGTGTTTGACATTTTGATTCATTTGAAGACAACACAAGCTGATAAAATATGGAACTTGTAATTCAAAGCCAGGGAAGCAGAAAATGTTACATGGATGATGTAATTGTACATAATTAGTTCCTCCTCGATTCATAGGAAGCAACAATATAAGTAAAAT
Source organism: Gigantidas platifrons (assembly GCA_002080005.1). Lineage (NCBI taxonomy): Eukaryota > Metazoa > Mollusca > Bivalvia > Mytilida > Modiolidae > Gigantidas > Gigantidas platifrons. Next base: position 173,368 of record MJUT01016380.1, on the reverse strand, counting down.
ATTATGTTTAATAACAAATAATTACTAATTAATGAACATAAAGTTTCAACAGTGTTCATTGGTCAACAAATCCACCAATAACAACAAAATAAACAACCGTCTCTCATCTGCAATCATTGAGCACAAAAAATGACACAATATAAGGCATTGTAAATCCAGGTCTTATCTTGGGACAGGTAAAAAAAAAAGTGGCTGGGTTAAACTGCTTAATAGGATTCCAACCCTCCCTCCATATGATCGAGCTACAATATGATGATCAACTGGAGTCACACTTCATCAATACATAAATCAATTTTTAAATTTCTGTTCAAATTGCATTACATTACAATCAATCAAACAATATTCTGCTAATGGCAGCCATATTGGATATCGGATCAGAATGATATGAAAACTATTTTTATAAGGATTATTCATAAGGATGTTTTTCATCCTGAAAATAACAGATTTAGTAGTTGATAACATTTTAAGCTCATATTTCTTGAGATCCTTTAAAGTTATTTCAGTATCATAAATAACCTCAGGCTCTGACATATGATCTGATCAAAATGATGGAAGATTTAATGTTATTACTTGAAACAAACCATCATTCAAAAACACGTCACAGTCAAAATTGGTTGACATTAATATATATATAACTCCTCCAAAATTTTGATTAAAATAACACAGTTATTTCAGAGGACAGGAGGAATGTTCCTATATGTGCCAATGAGAAATATTATATTGTACTATTACAACCATGTTGAATCTTTTATCATCAAAAATGACCACCTCCAGCTCTTTGAGAACACTTTCTAGATCTTTTCTGTGACATTCTTAAGCAAATTACCCATTGGCTAGAATTAAAACACGACAGATTTTTCTTCAGTAAAATGGCTTAATATCATTACAGAGCAACTTACAGACCAAATATTTTTTTCTATCTCATCCCCAAAATATTTTGCTACATGTATATGAATATACTGGCTTCTGTAACTAAAACTCTATACCTGAGGAAGCATCTGATGAGGTTCTTTCTTCTACATGCACATCCTCTACCACTTGAGGTATGTAACCTTCTGGAGGTGACTGTGCACCGTATGATTTCATCATTGTTTTTTCAGCTACTGTTGGTAATATTGTTGTTTCCTCTTCACTGTCTGAATGGTCTGAAGACACATTTCCTCCATACATAATAGTCCATACATTCTGTTTGAAAACTGTAAACAAAAAAATAAAGTAAAACTAATATATTTTTTACTTAGTTCAACTCTTTACATTTATTATGAAAAAATAAAACATTTATTATTAAAAAATAAAACTTAACTAAACCATCCTGTATGTACGGTAGTTGGATTTACAACTACCTATGCAATCACTAAAGTTGTGAGTTCGAATCCCACTCGTAGCAATGTGTACTCAATACAAAATTATATGATAAAGTTTGTCGGCGAATTGCGACAGGTTGACAGTTTTCTCTGGAGTGGATACTCTGGTTTCCTCCACCAGTAAACTGACTGCAAAGATAGAAGAGAAATATTGTTAGCATTAAATACCAAAATCCCCTGAACTATACCAGAGGCTTACAATAACTTGATAACTATATCTATAACTGTTCAGCATTAAATACCAAAATCCCCTGAACTATACCAGAGGCTTACAATAACTTGATAACTATATCTATAACTGTTCAGCATTAAATACCAAAATCCCCTGAACTATACCAGAGGCTTACAATAACTTGATAACTATATCTATAACTGTTCAGCATTAAATACCAAAATGCCCTGAACTATACCATAGGCTTACAATAACTTGATAACTATATCTATAACAGTTCAGCATTAACAGAATCTGTTTTAACTTTATTGCAAGTGAAAAAAAACTTTCCTGTGTATCTGTTAGTGTTCCTCTAGGTAAATATTTTTTGAAGATGAACTCTCGCTTTGAATAAATACAATACCTATTATCCTTTGTGGAGTTCATTTAATAGGAAGTTTCAATGTCACAATGAAAAGTCACTCATTCTTTGATAAATTTTGCTGTACAAAAAATAAACTCCTAGAGATGAAAATACATGTACCAATACTAAATAAGGACACATAATTGTTAAAACAATTGACTATAATTAAATTACAACTTGATGTCAATTGTACACTTCTAAAGGAGAAATCTTAATTCTATTTAGTGTTTGTAATGTATTAGAATGTGAAAAGCTAACAGATGCCTGATGCCACCTGATAGCAAAAGCTCATCCTGACTTTAGTAACAGCCACCATCATGAATAAAGGTCACAATTTTGAAAGGGGGCCATCCAAGTTTGGCTTAATTAGGTTCAGAAGTTTCAGAGAAGAAGACTTAAAAGAGAAAAGTTTATGACATACAATGGATGGGTGCCAAGCAATAACAAAATCTCACTTGGCCTTTGGCCAGGTGAGCTAAAAAAATTCATTCTCATTTTACCAGTCTGTAGAATTGTATATTTGAAAGCATAAGATGACTTTTCGGACACCGGGACTTCTTTGTTTTTAGCTCAGGAAATCGGATTGGTATGTTATTATAACTTGGGATTTCGGGAAAAAGTGTGAATGTGTTGCAGGAAAAGCTGGGTTTTTTTTGTTTGTTTCTGTTTTACTAGATTACACACCAAAAATGAAGTCAACTGATCATAATTCTTAAATTATGAATGATCTTTTCCATCAATTTTGCTTTACATATCTATATCACCACTTAGTCTTATTGGAGAAGGAAAGACCGGGCAGTTATTGTAAACTGATAGATGAAAGTATAAGTTTTGTTTAGATTTCTGATGTCTGAAATCCTTTAAACCTGAGTTAGATTTGTGGTCTTTATGCCAATATGTATAACACTTCTGCGTCTAAACCATGTAAACATGTCTTTAATTGTTAAAAATATTTCTTATTTTGTGTTTTACCTTTTAGTTTTATTTCACAAATACAATTTCTTTTCTACTGGGTTACCCAGGGCCGTCGCATGGTAGTTGGATTTACAACTACATTTGTACCTGTGCAATCAGTGCCTATCACCACTAAAGTTGTGAGTTCAAACACCGTTCATGGCAAGGTGTACTTGATACAACATTCTGTGATAAAATTTGTCAGTGACTTGCAGTAGGTCAGTGGTTTTCTCCAGTTACCTCCATCAATAAAACTGACCACCACTATATAACTGAAATATTGTTGAAAGTGGTGTTAAACACCATAAACCAAACTAGTGGTTAGTGTGCTTGGAGTGCCCCAGACTGGTAAAAAAAAGGTATTTGCTCCTTTTCCTCAAAGCATGCAGCATTAAGGAGTAAGACTGCTTGGCTAAAAATCAGGTTAATGTGTATATTTATGTAACAGGTATGCTCCTCTACCCTCAATCTAATTAAAATGGTATATTTCTTGTATCTGTTTATAAAAAAAAAATTCTATGGAGATACACTAATTAACATCTATAGGGTGACATAAGGGTTCATATTTTCAACTGACCAATTAGTGATAAGTTTACTAAATCATTAAGTATTAAAACCGAGTACACTGTCAAAGGTCAAAGATGAAATGAAAGGTTACATGACATGACCCCAGACTGGATGTTAGATATTATTGTATTGCCAATGAAAAAAACAGAAATAAGATACAACATCTAATTAGAATTACACTGTAGATTGCCTCCACCCAAGGTTAAATGTATAATAGGAACCTTAATAGGTTCATAACCACCCTCTGCTAACTCTACTAGTGGAGATTTCCTTTAGCTCAGTTGGTAGAGCATTGGCTTATGTTGTGAAAGTTCCCAGCATCAAATCCCATAGGAGACATTGTATTTTTCCGAGATAAAATAATTGCTCTGTTGTTACATTTATTTGAATAGCAAGCAACATCTTGGAATATCTTTTCAATGGGGGAAATTGATCGAATATGGATTTTCAATTTTGAATCCAAAAAATTACACTCCCTTCCCTTTCATTATACTACCACACATATGCAACAAAATCTCAGTGGCTTAATGGTTAGCACGATCTCTTCGAGTGTGGTATATCGTGGTTTTGAGTCAAACCAAAGACTATAAAATTGTCATTTGTTTCTCCTCCGCTAAGTACACAGCATTAAAGAGTAAGAGCAAAGACTGGTTATATCAGAATCAGAATAATAGAGCGACATGTCTATCTACAGCAGTGTTTCAGCGAGCGCTCGTCATTTTCGTAATTTACGAATGCATTTTAATATTGACGATTATTTTTCAAAGCAATTCGCCACTTAAATGTTTGTAAAAATCCATTTTTCTTCTTCATTTTCTGATTAAAACTAATTAGTCACTACNTATAGAACTATTTACAAACAGACACGTGTCTGCAATAAAAAAAAAAAAAACTACAGTATTTTTATTCCAATTGTTGCAATTTGATTATGAGGTCTGAGAAATAATAATTTATTTCACAACTTTCTCCAGTTTTTGACGTTTGTTCTATATATGTTATTACTAGTTGGACCATTGGGAAAATTGGCAGAGGCATATTTTTTTCTGCTGAAGACCACAAATATGAGTTATTACAATTGTGGTATTAGACCAAAACACAGTAACATTTCAAAAAGGGTGGGGGAGGGGGTTATTACAATTTGTGTGGTACTTATTAGACCAAAGCACAGTAGTACAGACTGTTGTTTCACTGAGCTAACATTATCAAAATTCAACAAAGTGTACATGTGTTGGTCTAGTAAATAAGCAGACATCATAATCATCTCATCAAACTTGTTCTCACCATAATAGTTAAAAAATGGCTCATTTGGTGTTAAACAACAATCACTCTCTATAAGAGACCATCGTGGTCTTGATCGTATGGCAATTGGATTTACAACTACCTATGCAATCAGTGCCTATCACCACTAACGTTGTGAGTTCGAATCCCACTCATTAATTGATAAAGTTGGTCAGTGACTTGCGGCAGGTCGGTGGTTTTCTCCAGTTTCCTCCATCAATACAACTGACCGCCATGATATACCTTAACTGAAATATTGCTGAAAGTGGCATTAAAAAACCATATAACCCTAACCCTAATTATAACCCCAAGCCCCGCATAACAAAACGTGGCACAATATTTTACTGCCTACTGGTAAATGAAAAATATGAAATAACAATCAACATTGTTCAGATGATTTAATTTTATTATGATCTGATCATCTATAATAGAATTGAAAAACAAAATGTTTTCAGTAAAATATTATCCTAGATGCTGGTTTATCAAAATAGCAATCTAAGGGAGACAATTCATGTCAGTCATTTATCCGACAGTTTACAAGGCGTTTGCCTGCAAGGGGTGCTATATAAAACAATGGAATAATTACAATTGTAATATATTCTATCTGGGACTATTATACTGAGTATAATAGTCCCAGATTCTATGTTATATTTTCTATTTACACATTTATTGATGTAAGACATCTATCAGACATGTTCATGTGATTTAGAAAAGTTCAAAAGAGCTGGTATAACATGATATATTCCTTGGATGTCTGTATCACATTTCAAAACAATGTAGCCTAGTCAGTTAAAAGATAAAAAAAAATGTATAGAGCATTTTCCATTTCTAAGGAATCATTTGTTTTATAATTATACCAGTGTCTTTTTCCATACTCTCTTCGTTCGATTTGTCTGTGCAAGCTTAGTGATAAAACCAAAGGTGTTCCGATAAAAAAGCGGGAAATATGACATTCATCAAAAACAATCAATACGGATAAAAAATAAAGGAACTACAAATGTATAACAAAAAAAATATGTAAATAAAGATAACAAGTGTAAAAAATATGCTGTACAGAAAATGTAAAATTAGAAACTGTACAATATGGGAACATTGTAAACAAATGTAAAAAATAAACTGTACAAAAATGTAATAGAAAATATATTCTGTACAAAACTGTGCAATATAGATAAATTGTCAACTATTGTAAAAAATAAGCTGTACACATGCATCATTAGAAAATATATAGTAAATCATATATCTGGATAAATGTAAACACAAAATTTTGAACAAAAAAATACTTTAGAAACTGTACAATATAGCTATATAGGCACATTGTGAAAATGAACTGTGCAAAAATAACATGAGAAAAATGTAAACTGTACATATGAATAAATAATCAGTGTGGTGACTATAAAGACAAACTTAAAAATACCAATTTTCAAAATATTCTATTTACATTATAATGTAATCAAATGCATGAAAATGTGAAATGCATTTAGTCGAAATCTTTATAATATAAGTAGGACCATTTATGTGTCCCTCCAACTAATCTTTCATGATACCACAATATATATTTCTACAGTTTTTATAGTAGCACTATCATATAAATTATTGTTCATCGTTTTATTTACAAATAACTTTTCCAGACATTTAGCAACCCAACAATGTCGTCTGAAGATGGACGATCTGAAGGATGCGGAACCCAGCACTGAGAATACAATTCCTTGTAACATTCTTCAAATGGGTCCATTCCAATTTCTGGATGTTTAGGTCTCTGTCCATATGCTACAACACCAAATATAACAACATGCTGGTTTTCATTTCCATACGGTGCCTGACGACTCAGCATCTGCCACATTGTTATTGCTAAAGCGTAAATGTCAGCTTTATTAGACGGTGCTTCACCTTTCAACAATTCTGGTGCTCTGTAAGCAAATGTTCCTGTTAACGCGGACCTTTGAGTCGGACTTACAATTCCCGTGTCTGTTTCCAACTTCTGGGAACATCCGAAATCTGCAAGTTTACAATTGCCACCAGGTGTAATCATAATATTGGCTGGTTTTAAATCCAGGTGGACAATTTTGTTATCATGTGCATATTTCAACGCATCAGCAATTTGGAACGAAAACTTAATCCTGCGAGAAGGCCCCAAAGACACAGAGGGGTCGTCTATTACGGACTGTAGTGTCCGATGTCCAGCATATTCCATCACTATCCAGGCACCAATTTCAAAATCACTTATGGGTGTTGCGGTCAGTGTTTGCACGATATTAGGATGATCAAAACCAATAGTGTTCAATTCAGCTTTGAAACTTTCCAGTTGTGCTGGTGGATTTTTGGTGACTTTGTGCAATACTTTTACAGCCACATTATTAGAGTTGTATGTTCCCATGTACACAGATCCGAACCCACCGATACCAAGTAATCGTCCAAGTTCAACATCATCTTTTTTAAAAGATACGACTCTACTTCTTGCACAAATCTGCTTGGACTGTGGACGTTTAAACTCCTCATGTTTCTTGTTTTTCTTGGTCAAAACTGGAATGACCCTTTTTGCAAATTTTCCAATCCTTCTACGGAAAGGTTTATACTTTCCCAGCAAATGTTGGATTTTATTAATCCCTTTTCCAACAGAGAATCCTTTCTTTCTACGTTTTAACTGCATCTTGTTTGAATACAAAGTACAATATAACAAAGTAAAATGCTGTTCATGTTCCAAGTTAAGAACTGTTCACTCCGGGTCAATATGTCAAGTATAAAAACTATAGGTCAATGAAGCGTGACGTTACCGAGTAGTGTAATTATGTATAGGAGAATGTCCGAATAACTCTCCATTCATGAACACAATTTTATTTTTCATGCGAAACAAAAATCAGGTTATCTTCTATGATATTAAAAATATTTGTTTTTATTAAATTACTTCAAAATTCACATTGAAAACTGCCGACGAGACAGATTATTAATTTTTTGTATTTTAGAGAACACGTTAATGTTTTTCTATAAATCGTTACGACAGAAATTTGTATAATAATAATAATAATAATTAAAAAAAAAGATTAAAAAAAGAAAAAAAAAGAAACATTTCCCGCCCTAAAATGGTTGTTCTCTAATATGTATATTTTCAGGCGAGGTACACTCGATACAACATTATCCGATAAAGTTTGTACTCCAGTTTCATCCACCAATAAGATTGACAGCCTCGATATAACTGAAATATTGTTGGAAATGGCGTTAAACACAATAACCCTATATCCCCTATGGAGGAGAATTAGCGCCATATTATTTTTTTTTATTCTTTTGTTTTATATCCTAAGCTTCTGTCCTATTTCGCAAACCTTTGAGTTATTTCGCAACTTAAGCATTCTTGAGCGAATATCCGTAGACACGCGAGCAGTACCGGATTTATCTGTAGGCCTGATAGGCTGAAGCCTAGAGATTTACCTGTAGGCCTGATAGGCTGAAGCCTAAGGCCTCACAATTTAGGGGGCCTCCGACCAAGGTGTATAATATTTACCTGTAGGCCTGATAGGCTGAAGCCTAGGGCCTCACAATTTAGGGGGCCTCCGACCAAGGTGTATAATATTTTTAACACTGTTATTGGACTTTCACACGTATGCGGTCATAACGTACTGTACTTTCTTAACAACCTTTCAGTAATTTTGGTTACACAGTTGCACGCCCATTTCAGAATATTGCAGAATTTTAAGCACCCCTCATAATCTTCCCCTTTATTGAAATTGATTAAACACACTTCCATCTTCCTCCAGTCCTGAAGGTGGGGACTTGGGAGGGGCCTCACAAGTGGAATAGCCTAGGGTTTCTCTTTATCCAAATCCGGCACTGCACGTGAGGTATCAAATAATGAGTACATGACCTTCAAAATAACCCAATGTCATAGATGTCCGTTACCCGTCGCAAGTCACTGACAAGCATTTTTCGAATTTTTGGTACTCTTTGGACCATATTTCTGAAACGGGATAAACCGTTGGTTGCATTTTGTCAAAAACAACATAATGTTCAGATATAAAAAATATCGGTTGATGGAAACACAAGATAATGCACGGACAAGCAATGGGGGCAGACGACAAGCATGTCTATAACCATCTATTTAGAAACAAATCAGGACTGTCACCAAAACACTCATGATCAGTTGGTCACTACTTAATTGAGCTATTTAACACACTATCATATTCACTTGTACTGAAATAAATGAATTCAGGTGTTTTGTATATTGTGATTTTTTATAATCTTTCCATAAAGTATGGGATAAGACTTGTATACAAAATTCGGAATGAAAGGACTTGCATGGTTAAAACCATCTTGTTGAAAGAAAATAAAGCCTAGTTAGCAAATATTCGTCTTGATATATTAATGATGAAAAACATCATTCCTTAACTTGGTTGTTTGCAGATGATACAAGATGGCCATCATCGAAGGATTTAGTTTAAGAAAAGTTTGAAGATACCAAAGGGGTAACAAGAAACGGTAAAATAAAGGGCAGACAATTCAATGACCAACAGAACAATGCAAAACGACAAACAACGATCTACAAAACACTACACAGAAAACTAAAGATCGAACAACTCGAACCACACTGAAAACCGGGGCGGGGGTGGGAGTGAGGACTCAGGACCATATGGAAAATTAATATATGGAACAGCTTTTAATCTGAAACAACTGAACTGCTAAAAGGGAAACTTGATTGTAATAATTTTGAATGGACCTCTAGACAATTTTGTGCTTATTGAAAATCCTTGATAACCCCTTTTTCCTTGTGTCCATTACATACTGAAGAATGAGAAAGATTGATTGATTGAATTTTTGATTTTTTGTTGTGTTTAATCACTCTTTCAGCAATATTTTAGCTATATCATGGCGACCAGTTTTAGTGGTGGAAGATGCCGGAGTACCCGGAGATAACCACCAACCATGGCCAAGCAATTGGTAAACTTTATCACTTGCGGCTGCGAGTTGAATGCACCCTTTTTGTAATTTATAAAGCCGAACGCGAACCCACGTCGTATTGGTGATAGTCTTGTATGCGTTGTTAGGTAATCCAACTACCCAACTCATTGATCCACCCGGGCCCTTTGCTTATGAGGAACAATGTAGAAATGCAAAAATATCTTATCTGAAAACCACAACTCTATTTGTACCCATAATGTACATAAATGATAATTGAATAATTTATTGATAATTTATAATTGGGCGAGCCTCTGATAACAAGAAAGATCCCCAGTGTCTATGAGCTTTTATTGTAGCTTGACCTTATTTGTTGGTTGTCTAACCTTTTCACACTTCAATCGTCCCCCAGCAAACTGCGAGTCGAGCTCGCGTGTACCCTTTTTTGTAATTTACAAAGCCCGGTGCGAACCCGCGCGGTATTGGTGGTAGGCTTATGTGAGTTGCTAGGTAATCCAACTACCTAACTCATTGAGACATCCGGGCCCTATATGTAATAGTGAGGAGAGAGTATCAACACATTATACATTGTGATATACATGCAGCACCTCAAAATTGTATAATGAATATTGCAGGCACATATCTCCAATATGTGTACAAATTCAAATTCAAATATTTATTAATCCAATCATGGTCCCACAGGGGGAAGTTACATAAATACAACAAATATTAGCTCACCTTGCCAAAGGCAATGTGAGCTTTTGCCATCACTTGGCGTCCGTCGTCCGTTAACTTTTCACATTTTAATCTTCTCCTCTGACACCCCTCAACCAAATGAACTGAAACATGGTAGGAAGCATCTATGGAAGGTCATCTATAAAGATTGCTCATTTTGTCCCGATCCATTGACAAACATGGCCACCACAGGCAATTCTTGTTTCTGATTGGCCCATTTTTAAAAATCTTCTCCTCTGAAACCGTTTGGCCAAATGAACCGAAACTTTGTAGTAAGCATCTATGGAAGGTCCCCTATAAAAAGTACACATTTCGTCCCGATCCGTTAAAAAACATGGCCACCACAGGCGATTCTTGTTTCTGATTGGCTGATTTTTAAAATTATTCTCCTCTGAAACCGCTTGAACGAATAATCCGAAACTTGGTAGGAAGCATCTATGGGCGATCCTCTATAAATAGTACTCATTTCGTACCGATCCATTAACAAACATGGCCGCCACAGGCGATTATTGTTTCTGATTGGTCTATTTCTAAAAATCTTCTCCTCTGAAACTGCATGGTCAAATGATCAGAAACTTGGTAGGAAGCATCTATGGAAGGTCCTCTATAACGATTGCTCATTCCGTCCAGATCCATTAACAAACATGGCCGCTACAGGCGATTCTTGTTTCTGATTGGTCTATTTCTAAAAAAAATCTTCTCTGAAACCGAACGGCCAAATGATCCGAAACTTGGTAGGAAGCATCTATGGAAAGTCCTCTATAAAGATTGCTCATTTTGTCCCAATCCGTTAACAAACATGGCCGCCACAGACAATTCTTGTATTTGATTGGTTGATTTCTAAAAAAAATAAATAATTGAGATTGTACTCAGTAGTGATACAGCATATGTGTTACTATTGTACCTGATCTCTGCCAAAGTGCAATCCAGGAGATTCAAAGAAACGATATTGCACATACCAACAACAAAAATGTAATTATTGTACTGCATATCTACAAGTATTCTGCCAAGTTTCAAAGATCTGCATCAAAATATGAGAATCTTGTGATCTCTACCCTCTTTTCATTTGGTATTCTTGATTGTTATTGTATGGAGATGTCAATCTGGTTTAAGCATTCAGAAGCTTACCTGGTAACTTAAAGTAGAAAATATGTTATAAATACAGTCAAACCTGTCTTAAAGGGAATCTCTATATAACAAATCACTGTCTATAATACAGTCAAACCTGCCTTAAAGGGCATCTCTATTTTTACAAATCATTATCTATAATACAGTCAAACCTGCTTAAAGGGCACCTCTATTTAACAAATCAGTCTATAATACAGTCAAACCTGCCTTAAAGGGCATCTCTATATAACAAATCATTGTCTATAATACAGTTAAACCTGCCTTAAAGGACACCTCTATATAACAAATCATTGTCTATAATACAGTCAAACCTGTCTTAATGGGCATCTCTATATAACAAATCATTGTCTATAATACAGTCAAACCTGCCTTAAAGGGCACCTCTATATAACAA
>MJUT01016380.1:126713-156507 GCA_002080005.1 Gigantidas platifrons | reverse complement strand
TAAAAGAAATAATTATGAAAGTTAAATTAAATAAAATTTTGTTTTTAAACTTATGTTTGTGTGTTTTTTTTATGACGAGTCCGGTTTATAAACCCAGACATCGACGACATTCAAATCAGGCCATCTGTGGGTGTCACAATAATAGATGGTAAACGGATGTTCATACAATAAAATAATTAAGCTGTCAAAACAATGTATCACCTTGTGCAGTTTTTTTGACACACCTTTAAACTGTGTTCAATTATAAGTACACAATTTATGTGATTGTCTCGGTCCAGTAAATAAGTGCCGACAGAGGTTCACCTGTGTTGATTATCTCATGGTGATTATTTTATTTGTTCCTAATTGACCAATTCAAGTGTAGAACATTATAGTTTAACGAAATCGAAAATTATTTTCCAGTACATTTAGTATAAAAAGCTTGTTCACCACATGTATTGCGAGATATAATATTGCAACCGACATGTTTTACTACAACCTCGTGCGCATGCTCGTGTTCGGTACCCCTCGTGTTTGATGGAAAGCTATAGGCCTATAGCTATATTTAGATATTTTGTGATAATAATTTTATAAACGATCCACCCTGTGATTTTTTTTTCAACAACATACATTTGTACATTTTTTATAGTATATAATTTTTTATTATACAATGCAATATTGAACTGATTTTCGTTAACACTTCATTTTTCGATCATTGAATATTGATTTTTTTTTTTTCGGATGTTGAACATTTTATTCCCGGAATTGCACCCCCTGTTAGTGTTAGTATATTTTTATTGCTTTAATTAAAAAAAAATAACACCAAGAACATCGATAATTTCAGTCTTCTTATTCAGGAAAAAACCTACAGCAAAATAAAGGTATACTGTCAACAAAATCGTCATTTTTATCGAGATTTTTTTTTAGGGATTCCAGATTTTTCAACTTCATCCTTGTATAGGTCGATGTGGACGATAGGTCGAAGCCAGCGTGTTGAGGGGAAAAAAAATCGACCTATAGTCCATAAAATACGGTATTTTGATCTTTGTATCAAAAGGTCACGATCCCATATACCATGTGGCTTAAATTAGTGCAAACTTTAATCTGTTTATCCCAAAGATAATACAAGCAATTCACAATTGCATTCCCATAGATGGTTCTTAACAAAAGTCATTCAATAAAATATTTGCACATTTTGATCTATATTGAACTTTGGACCCTATATCGTCTTAACCTTCATTTGTAAAAGGTTGAATCTCAACATCACAAGGAAATTTATGTCAAATACAACAACATATCTCTGGCTGATTCTTGAAAATGTTATTATTTAATTATTGTCCTTACAGTCTATTTAAGTGGGTCAATCATCACTGTTACCATCGTCCATCACATACATAATTGTTGAAAATGACAGTATTTATTTACTTATAATGCATTTCTTGTAGATGTGGAGCATTCGTTCCATACCATCAAAGGGAGCAAGGTAAATTATAAACACCAAATCAAAGGAATTGAGATCAGTATTACTTTCAATATGTGGAAAGCTCCAATTTGATTGGAGGAGTAAAGGTCAACCGAATGTGACCTCTTACAGAGTTGTGTAAGATCTTATGTGTGACATATCAGAAAAGGGGGAGTAATTAAAGATCTGACTTATAATTAGATTACCCAAGGAAAATCCCTGTCAAGTTTGGTTCAATTTGATTGACAGATTTGCAGGAGAAATTGAATAATGTGAAAAAGATTTAAAAAAAAAATAGATAACAGATGACAGAATCAAAATGATACAAAAAGCTTATTTTGGCTAAGTGAGCTAAAAAATGTTAGAGGAAAAAAACCCTAATTATACAATGTATTATCTAATATTAGTACAGTAACAAAATATAAGTAAATGCTATCAGTATCAGAATAACATCTTCAAAACATCCATAATATAAATCATGTTATCAAAAACCAGGATATATTCCATGTTGTCACATTGGTGTACAAAGATCTTATGAATTGATACATTAAATAAACAACACACAAAATGCTACAAAGGGAAGAACAATGGCAAATAAACTCTTAAATTTTCTAATAAAAATAAAACATTTATATATAACCTGATAATAACCTGATATGCACACTGTATCATTTACATCTTAATACTGACAAACATCAATTAACCTAATTTAAAACAAAATAAAATTGAACATTTTTGAAAAGAATGAAATTTAAAATTAATCCAAAGAATGAAATTCAAAATTAATCCAAAGAATAAAATTTAAAATTAATCCAATTGAAATATTTGAAATTATTTTTTTTCATATATGCTTCCCCCAAAAGACTTAGATTGCCAGGCCTGTTTGCAGCCCAATATATATCAATAATAAGTTGAAAAGTGACCATAATTAGAAGAAATAAAATGTTGATGTGTGTGTAGCTATGTCAATATAATAACAATTATTTATGTCGAATGAGAAAGTCGCCCACATTAAATTATTGGTAGTTTTTTTAATAAAATATCAATAGAATAAGTTCTATGATATTTTACAACCTTACAGGTAATTACCATTTTGGGTCATTTGTTTAATAACTGATCAAGTCATAACCCCCAAATTCAACCTTGGTCAGTAATTTTTACAAGTATTAGATTAGTGTTATGTTCAAAAGATTATACAAATTAGTAAGTTAAAAATTAAAAACAAATGAACCTTGATGAAACCTTTTGCTTCAGTATTAAAAAATTAACCTGAATTGTGATACAAATATCAATATCAAAAATGAAAGGAAACCAATGTACAATGAAATCGGTCTCAACTGAACCCTGAATAAACAGGAATCCTGTAATAAACTGAACCCTGAATAAACAGGAATCCTGTATAAACCGAACTGTACTTAAAAAGTTTTACCTCATTCAATATCATTTCAAAAATAGTAATGGTTTGATTAACCAAAATTATAATTGGCCAGTATTTTGATATGACAGATGTAGATGACATTACCAAACAAATTTAACAACAAATATTGTGGTCTTAAAAAAAGAACTATAACTCTTGGATAAAAAAATAGATATACGAATTAAGATAATATGTATGGTGACAAGTAAGTACCCTAAACAAGTTAGTCATCCACTTTAAACTGTACAAGGAGTACACTTACAAACAAGTACCCTAAACAAGTTAGTCATCCACTTTAAACTGTACAAGGAGTACACTTACAAACAAGTACCCTAAACAAGTTAGTCATCCACTTTAAACTGTACAAGGAGTACACTTACAAACAAGTACCCTAAACAAGTTAGTCATCCACTTTAAACTGTACAAGGAGTACACTTACAAACAAGTACCCTAAACAAGTTAGTCATCCACTTTAAACTGTACAAGGAGTACACTTACAAACACAGACAACATTTATGGTCCACAAAACCAAACATATGTCCACATCATATTCATAACTTTATATCATCTACAATTCTTTTCCAGTTTTCCATTTTTTAAATTTATAAAATTAAACATGTCATGATTCGTGAATAATTAAGAATGAGACTGGCATAAATTAATAACATTTATTTATGTTATCTTCAAAAAAGATTGTCTGATTTACATGTTTGTGAAACTCAGGAATATGAAAACAATTTATATGTCATGTCATTTCCATAGCTCTAAAGGTCAAAGTTCAAGGTCATGACAGGGACTTAATATTTAAGCTTCAGGAGGACGGAGTTGGAATAGTTTCTCTATGACAGTTTCATCAGCCATAGTTGTAATATCACCAACATTTTTGTCGCCTACAGCAATTTTTCTAAGTACACGTCTCATGATTTTCCCTGATCTTGTTTTCGGCAGTCCTGGTGCATTCTGTACAAAGTCTGGTTGAGCAAATGGTCCTATCTTCTTTCTCACTAATAAAAAAATAATTTAAAATAAATCAACTTTTAAATAGTTGTATATTTAAACAATATTTTTAGAAACCTTAATAACTTCTACTATAAATAATATTTTCGTAATGCTTGTTTTCTGCCAATGGTGGCCATGTTAACTCCTGATCAACATATATATAACATACAGTATTTGTAGAGAACAACTTAAGGAACATTCCTCTTATGCTTGGTTACAAATGGCTTTGTGGTCATATGTTTATCTTTGTCTTATGTTGTTGGCAATCATCAATTTCTGATGCACAAAAATATGTATATTTTGTAAGTCTATATATTTTGAGTTCAATGGTGTTTGTAGTTTCTGAGAAATAGCTTTGACTAATTTTTGTAAAGTGTCTTTGTTAAAATTGTTGGAAAATTGGATTTTTAATCCATTTTAAAAATTCATATTTTGTAAAGAAGCTTTCAATGATCAATCAGGGGATGGTTATGAACGTAATCATTAGTTAGTTTTACATCTACATAGGAAATCAGTTCTGTCACAACTTAAGTTCTGAGTTTTATTCTTGCTGTTTGAGAAATCTGCTCAATACAATTTTATATGATAAATGGGTACTCCGGTTTCCTTCAACAATAAAACAGACCTCCATGATATCAATAAATAGTAATTAAACACCAATAACTAATGAACATTCAGGTAAAGCTTAGGTTCAATCAGGATTTTAGTTTCTGAAAACAAACTTTTTATACTTTATCATAAACTCTGTCTTATAATGGACTGACACTCAACACTAAAAGTCTAAAATATATGTTTTGTATCGAACATTTCAGTCAGAGAAACAAGTTTTTACAATATTTCTGCCATATGGTAATTTCTTGGTGCCCATCTCAGAAGTCATTCTAACCCAGTTCAACCTATCTAAGTTTTACTGTATTTTAAAAAAAGAATCTAATCAAATTTGACAATGACAAAAACTCATATGTTTCAAAAAAGATATTACAATATAATTGGATGTACAATTTTTAGTGTGAATTTGAGACATTTATGTCCAGATTTCATACTGGTTTTCACTTTATAGAACTGTATAGCAAGTAGAAATTATGAATGACCTGATGTATTGTCTACAAGATTACTGTAGTACAGTTTTGAACTACACCATTATATTGCATAGATTTATGAATTACTATTAGTATCAACTAACCTTTATCAATTAGTTCTTTAACTAATTCATCTGTAAATTCTTTACCCTGAAAAATAATAAATTCAATATTAAATATCAGTAACATTTTAAATTGCAGATGTTCTTTTCTTAACAGTCCACTCCCACCAAAGATCACCCCTATTATCAGGCCAGATTTCAGATGCACTGAGATAGGAAATACTTCTAAATTGGCCTCCTAATATAAGGTCAATTTTTCATAGCAAAAAGGTGATTTTATAAGAGGGATGATATACTGTAATACAAATTAAAAGTGCTGTTCCATTTTACCCAATGAAAATGCATCAGAAAAGGTCAAAATCGTGGCTATGGTGGGTGATCTTGTTTTAGTGGTGTCTAACACATCTATTGAGGGTGTCTTATATGAGGCAGGAATGCCTTACACCTTTGTGAGTACCTGGATTCACCCTGGTTTTGTGTGCTGATGTCTCTGGATTGTCCATTATTGATAGACACTTCGGTTTTCTCTAATGTTTATTTAAAGGAGGAGTACAATATAATGGTTTAAATGAAACAGCCCAACATTGTAAGTAGTCAATTTAAATCATGGATTTTTTGTTGTTGCAAAAATTATCTAAATGTTATGGAAGTCATCTCTCTGAGAACTTCAAGGACAAAGTACGTTAAATGCAATTATACAGTGCAACATGATGCAAAGCATACATAAACTTACCTCTTTTAAAGTAACAAAGCAATATGTGGACTCTCCTTTGATTTTATGTGGATGGGAGACAACTGCTGCTTCAGCTACCGTGGCATGTTCTACCAGAGCAGATTCTATCTCTGCTGTACTTAGTAGATGGCCAGAGACATTTACCATATCATCAATTCTTCCTGTTACCCATAGATATCCATCTTCATCACGCTTAGCACCTATAAAATAGCAGATATAAAGGCAATAGTTATCAGAAAATTTATATTTGTAGAAATGAATGATAAATAAATGGTAAAATACACTGGTGTCAAAAACCTTCATAATCATAAATGTGGAAGTCATAGCTGACAACGTGAAGTCATGGCCGGAAACATGAAGCCATGTCTGACAACATGATGGCATAGCTGACAAGCAACAAGCATGATACAAACATATCATCACTGATTTCTAATTATGGAATGTTATCCTGACATTGCTGATGTTGCCATGACAAATGCTCAATAAAAATACTTTCATTGATAAATTTTGCTCAAAATGGACTTTTCTAGCATCTCACATCTCAGGCTTCACAGTAGATGTGATATTGCTCTGAGAAATGCATTCTCGCAAAACAAATCACCATCAGTATATCATACAACAGTGCTGGAACAAATATCTAATTACAGATTTAGTAGTCTGATAATCGGAAAATCTCTTAATTTTAGATGCTTGAATACATTTAATAAAGATTACAGCTCAAATAATGGACTATTCAAGGACTTTTCGATAAAATACAACTTTCCATGACTTTTAAAGGCCTTTATTTTACAAAATAAAAATCCATGACTTTTCCAGGATTCCAGGACCCGTACGAACCCTGAATATTAGACCTAGTCTTCAGAACACTCTTTGTTAACAAATTATTCACAAAAGGAATTATTGTTTTTAATATTTCTCTTAAATCTTTTGTAGTAAATCAAGACTACCTCTTGGTAAAACATAAACAAGGACATACCATCTCCTGTACAGTAGTACCCTGGGAATTTCTTAAAATATGTTGTTTCATATCGCTGATGGTTACCATACAATGTTCTCATAAGTCCTGGCCAGGGTTGTTTGAAAACCTACAAATAGATTGAAAAATAACAATCATGGTTAAAAATCTGTTATGATCAGTGAAAGTTCATTGACATAGAGGATAATATAGTCTAAGAATTATTCTAACATGACCTCCTTCTTTCGCTTTGTTAACAAACGAGCGAGTTATCCATTCGGTATAATCTCATTAGCACATGCGCCGGTGAATGCGACTGACTTTTCCATTGACAGCATAAATTGTAACCCAAATAATGCCGATAGAGGGCGCAGTATTATTCGAATAAAATAAATAGTGTGTGCGACATTTTCCGCAAGCATAAATATAAATTACCGTCTTCCAATCAAAGTATACTACCGTATTTGTACTCTTAGACATATCAGAATCAAAATAAATCATGGAAGCCAGAATGTGTTTTGTTACTGATCCGGATAAAATACTAATATCCGCCAATCCATGTTAAAACTCCCAACACATTCCGGCTTCCATGATTTATTTCTTAAATATAACATACCATAAAAAATATGCTTATATAACATAATATATATAGATTCTCCTTCAGTTTCCCGTGGGTTACGATATTTCTCCACGCGTGAGAGTTAAATTAAAAATGTTAACCACGAGCCGTAAGACGAGTAGTTAAAATTTTGAATTTAACTCTCGAGAGTGGAGAAATATCGTAACCCACATGGGCAACTGAAGGAGAATTTGTTTCTCCCATTATTTAACATGAACTTTATTTCAAAAACCGTCAGAGTCAAACGAGTAAAATGCGGGGGAAAGCACGAGACATTTTAATCCTCTAGAGGATTACAGATTTTTCCACCACTGGTTCAGCGGGGTTAAAATGACGTCATAATGGGAGAAAAGTGGTTCTTACTGACTGTACACTAATCTAAAAGCATGGCACTCAATTATTCTTGTAAAAATCCATATAGGAATATATATAGCAGATTGTAAAGGTGTTCAATAGTTTAAATGTGACATAGAAAATATTACCAGTAAAAGTAAAATGTGATAGGATTAGCTTCATCAAATAGTCGCATACACAATTTCAAGTTTGAAATTATTTGGTTGAAAAATGTAAGAGTACACAAATTAGGTACCATTGCCCGCCTGCCATTTCACCATACTATAATTCAAATTGTGCTTTGAGCAACCCTTCCAAAAAAATTGGGAAACATTCTCTTAAGGTAAAGTGTATATAACTTTTTGTGGTGTCTCAAATATTAATCAATGTTAAAATTATATATTATTCTGTCATGTTGTCTTTCAAAAGTTGAAAATAATTCAGGACTAGATATATCAATTAAAAATACTATACAAAGAATATTTATAAACCACATGAAAAAGAACACAGTTATTTTCATATTCCTTGTAAAATTTCAGGCAGCACATATACTGGTCAAACACCAATAACAAATACAGTAGTCCCTCTCTTAAAAGGCCATACACCAAAATCTACCCCTTTTATCAGGACAGATTTTAGATGGACTGAGATAGTAATACAAATGTATGAGTCTAGGACAAAAGCCCCCCAAATAATAAAAAGTATAAGAATAAGTTAATGTTTTTTGTTTCATATGTATTTTTTTTCTGTATCTTTGTTTAACTGTTTGAATATGTAAAATTTCCTTTATATTTTATAACATGATTCAAGATTTTTTAACCTCTGCATTTTAATTCATTTATTTTTAAACTATTTAAATTGCCCCTTTGAGAGAGTCCCCCCAATTTGTCATTGCTGAAGGGGTGGTCTTAATTATAGGAGGGGGATTACTGTATTAAGATATATTTTTTTTTTCAAGTCTAAAAACAATGACAAAAACAATATTAATGATAAGTCCAAGTAAACACATATAAAAATTGGTAGTATTTTCTTAATTCCCATTATTTTGTGATTGCTTTGTGAAATTTCATTAGTTTCAAACAAAATAAATAAACCGTCAAACATAACTCACAATACAATCTTAAATAAAAATACAATACATTGAATATGTCAATAATAATTATAATACCTTTTTTTCATTTTTTACTTGAGAAAACTAGAGTTTCAGCTGAATAGTTATTTGAGGTCAGTTTATTCAGAAAAAAACCATAATAAATAGTAGCTGTATAAATGAGACTGGCGTTAGCATCTCTTACAAAGTAAATTTGCAGCAAGGAAGGAGTTACGGTTAAGGTGCTTAACACCACTTTCAACAATATTTCAGTTATATCGTAGCAGTCAGGTTTATTGGTGGAGGAAACCAGAGTACTCGTAGAAAACCACCTAGTGTCGCAAGTCATGGAAAAACTTTATCACATAATGTTGTATGTAAGGTAGGTATTGAAGATGAACTGAAATATATATTTCTTTATACTTTCCACACAAACAGTGCATGTTTCAGAAATTTCTGTCTTGTCACAAAAATATCTATTTTAGAATCAAAATTAATCCATAATAAATTCTTTTAAAGAACAAGCACTGAAATTTTGTTTGTTTCGGGATCATGTTTTTTTTTTTTATTGCACTTAAATTTTCACATTATCTTCTCATTACATAGGAAAAAGTACCTGTATGATATCCAAACACAGCCATTTCTTCTATAAAATCTGATTTTATAACACCATGCACCAGGTAATTATCATGTTTGAGTTCAATTAAGTATTTTGTTTAAATTCAAGAAATGCCCATGTACCAATGTAGCAGTTCATTTTGTTGATGTTGACGAATTAAAACTGTGTTAAAATGAAGAATTAACAATACCAGATATAGAAGTCTATAAAAATGTCAAAGGTCAACATGTGTACTCACCAGATATCCCTCTTTGTTTGGTTCTGTAATTTCTGTTCCATCTTCACTCATTATAACTGGGACTATTCCAAAGAATGGTAATGTCTAACAATGAAACAGTTATATTTACAATTATTATTATACTTTACATAATATTTTACTATATAAAAGTAATAAGACAATTTGGATGTTTTGCAGAAAATTTGTTGTCGAGGGAGATAACATGGAGGACAAGCCAAACATATATAATGTACAGGGAGAAATAGTTTGTTGACCGATCTACAACCCCTGACAACTGAAAGTGTGTTGAAAATCCTTATTTTTCCAGTCTGGTTCGGTAAAGTTTCTATACCGAAAATTATTTTGTTGTCTTCTGCAAAACAAAACATTCAAGTTATAAACATCTATGTTCATCTCATATGAAGGCAATAATTGTAAATTGTAAAATGAAAACACAGTACCCAGGTCAAAAGGGTAATATATGTATACAAAAAAAAATAAACAGTAAAAATACAAAGGTAAAAGAATATCAAAGAACAAATACTTGAGCAACACAAACTCCCTTAGAGTTATAGTGGATCTCAAGTTCTAGTTTGAGAACCATTGAGGTAACTTGACATGATAATAAAAATCTCATGTTTGAACTACACAGGAATACACAAACAAACTACCACAGTATCAATCTCATTTCCTTATGTATGTAGTATATGGAAAAGTTAGCTGCAATTTATCAGTTTGAAGATTATGAGGCATACAAAAATCTAGAAAAGAAGTATGCCCCCGCACTTGATAATTATGGAATTATGGACAAAGTTGTTTTAATAGGGGTGATTTAAAAAAAATGAAGTGTGTCTGTAAGACACAAATGATGTCCCCACCTGACCATAAGAAATTATAAACAAGTCAAAAACCATGTTTCCATTATGTAGCTAGTAAGAAGGAAATGAAGTCCAACTACCTGTCATTTTGTGAATATTTGACAAAAATCCCCCTCCCCCCTGACTTTTCTTTGTGGGGGCATAAAAAAAATGACCACCTGTCTAGTGTCATTATCTAATATTTGATGAAAATCAAAATCCTGTGGACATGCACACCTCCATTATGTGTATAAGCATCATACAAAATATTAAAGCTGTAGCTCTAAATCTGTAGGAGGAGAGAGCCAGACAAACCATGTATCTATATCTGCACGGACGAACAAAATGACTAGGTCCAACTACCTGTCATTTTGAGAATATTTGAAGAAAATCAAAATCCTGTGGACATGCACACCTCCATTATGTGTATAAACATCATACAAAATATTAAAGCTGTAGCTCCAAAACTGTATGAGGAGATAGCCGGACAAACCATGTATCTATATCCGGACGGACAAACGGACAGGGTTAAATTAATATGCCCCGCGACTCTTCGTCGCGGGGGCATAAAAACCAAGCAGTTCCAATTTTATCCATTTACTTATTTTTTTCCCTTTTTAAGCTCCTCATAGAGGATCAACTTCATTTGTACAAATATGAATCATCTCATCCTAAGGATCACCCCTGTAATGCCATTTAGTTAAGCAGTTTTGCAGGTAAAGACTTAAATGTGAAAAAGTAAACAACATGTTGTCTGAAGGATGAGGGACAGTATTTAATACAAAAAACCTGCATGGACTAAAGTTAATGGTTTGTTTCTAATACTTACTGCAGATCCTGGTTTTGTGGGTGTGGCACCTGGTAATGGCAAAATTGTATGTCCTCCCTGTAAGCAAAAATAGATTTATTTAAGTTTGTTTTCAGAACTAAGAAAAACAGGCTATAAATGAGTGTCACGTATATGGAGAATCGCACACTCCTTGTATGAAAATGAGTGCCTCAAGTTTGGAGAATGGTACACTCTTTGCATGAATATGAGCACCTCATATATGGAAAATAACACACTGCTTGCATGCAAATAAGTGCATCATGTCTGGAGAATGACTCGTAAATAGAGAAGGCCACACTCCTTAGATGTAAATGAGTGACTCGTACATGAAGAAGGCCACACTCCTTAGATGTAAATGAGTGACTCGTACATGAAGAAGGCCACACTCCTTAGATGTAAATGAGTGCCTCACGTTTGGAGAATGCCAAACTCTTGGGGTTCCATCCAAAAGCTATCTTTTTACATGCATTGTTTGCAAACTTGGTAATTAAGAGGACCGCATCAGTGGTGTAATAGTTAGCATGCTTGCCTCGAGTGTGGTAGATCGTGGGTTCGAGCCCCGGTCGGGTAAACCAAAGACCATAAAATTAGTATTTATTGCTTCTTCGCTAAACACACAGCATTAAGGAGAAAGAGGAAAGACTGGTTGTCTTAGAATCAGGATAATGTGGGCCGACATGTCTATCCACGGACTGTTGTTTTAGTGAACTAGCACTATAATATATATTACTTACTGTCTCAGTTTGCCAAAAGGTATCTACTATAGCACATTGCTTATCTCCTACAACATTGTAATACCATAACCATGCTTCAGGATTAATAGGTTCTCCTACTGTGGCAAGAACTTTCAGTGATGAACGATCATACCTTAAATAGTCATGTTAAAATAATATCAGGCAAAATATAGTACACATGTACTGCAACACAATAAATATTTACAATAATTATAGGGATAAATCTAGCTAGAAAATAAAATAACTGAAAATCAATGAAAAATAGCTAAAACCATCTACACCCCCCCCCCCCTTTCAACAGGTCCATTTGTGACATGTTATGACTATGAGTATGTTCTGCAACTTTCAGAAAAAAAATCAGAGGAAAATAGCTGAAATCAGTTAAATAAATGAAAAAACATCATCCCTGCAATTATTCTAAATACTATACAGTAGACAGATTCCTCATACACTGTGTAAGCTGTAGGGGAAAACTGACATTAGTCAAAGTAATCCTAGGTAAACATTGGTTGAACCATGGTAGTCTGAATTTACATTGGAAGAGCTGTAGAGTCAATGGGGAAAGCGTTGCACTGTCCTTATACGTTTACATTGCCCAATAATCAATTGTTTAGTACTATCCCAATTGACCCTGCACCTCGACCAATATAATTTAAGATTCCTGTAATGGGGCATAAAGAATTTGTAATTGTATTTAAATATTTGATTTTTTATTGCATTTGTGAAAATAGCAATGGATGGTGATGTATCTCACCAACAGGAGAATCTGTATGCAATTTTTTTTACATTACTTTGCTGTATTATTTGCTTATGATGCCATATCTCAAACGTAAAAAAACATTCATGCAAATTCATGTGTGATAACATGATTCACACATGTTGCCAAGATAGGGTCACCAGCGAGTAGTCATTTTAACACTTTCATAGTCCATATTAGCTCGAAATTGTGTTCTTTGTATTTTTTTTATTTTAGAGACGGAATATGGTGTAAATGTAGTGGAGATTAAATTATACAAACTGCATTTCCCTGTAAAACTCTGAAATTGAGGATACACACCTCCAAATTTTATGCTCTGTATTTGTAGTTTAATAAATTAACAAACACCGCTCCACAATTACACCTTCAATCTTGTATTTCCGATCTGTTTAAACTGATTTTATTTATACAGATTTCAACATGTTTGCAACACCATCTTAAAACCGCTTGCTATTAATTGTAAAGGTAAAGAAACTTGCACTACCCAAACACAGCTAAAGTTGAGTTTTCTAGATTCGTCCTGTATGTGGAGTTGAAATTGAAACAAATCTGGATAACTTGTTCACTTCCATGTGTTTAGGTGAAAATTATTAGTTTCAAAATTTCCATGAAAAATACACAATTTCCAAAACTTTTATCAATTTGTATTATTTGTCAATGTGACGACTATCTAGCATTAACACATTTATGCATGAAAGTATGTATCATCACAAACTGCATTTTCTTTCTGTGAGTGATTGTTGTTTAATGAATATAATATAATAATGCCAATTCACCAATTTTTCAGCTATATTATGGTGAGAGCATTCTCTTTCAGCCAACTGCTATGTTTAAATTGAGTATATTTTAACAAGAAGTCTTGCTGACCAATTTAAGATTTCATTGTCTTTCATTTCAAATTTCCAAACTACATTCTATTCTACTTACTTTGTTACATATTCATCTCCAAATCTCATTAGAGATCTAATGGCAGTTGGTGCTGTGTAAAATTTTGTTACTTTGTATTTCTCTATGATGGCCCAGAATCTTCCTGCGTCTGGGTAGAATGGAGTTCCTTCAAACTGTCAATATTAAAAGAATGTCTTTATTTAAAGAGAGTTTATTGACAAATTCTGATTATACATGTACATTTCTCATACAGTTATAAACTAATATAAGCAATTGTACGTGTTACTGTATATGAAATATAAAGATTTAAAATATAATTACCGAGAATGTAAGAATAGTTGCATGGTACAACACACATTTGTGAAGGACAGACGGACAGGACAAAATCAATATGTCATAAATATGACAAGTGATCCATTCTATCCAGGGCTCACCAAACCAAACGAAGTGGGCGAAATTCTCCCCCTATATCCGCTGGAGTTGCCCTGCTGGAGTTGCCCTACCTCGACTCCAAAGCAAATTAAAGTTGCCTTGTTTCTTTTTGTAAGTTGCTCTTTTCTTGCAAATAATCTTACTTTTATGGTAAAGCTGATTGATAAAGCAATTATAATCAATGTGAAAGAATCCAGAATAAGAGAAAAAGGTTTTATTCAAGCAATAAAGAAGGTTTAATTTGTTGACACTAACGAATCGCAGTAAACTTCTAAATTTGTACTGACGAAATTCCAGGTAAAAATAAAATCCAAAAATATACAAGCAGACGCTTCCTGTACCAAATTGGTTGTTGAATTGTGTTATATTTTAATTTTGTCAACAAAACTTTTTTTTTGTAGCTTTTTCACAGTAAACAATCAACTTGTCAAGTTTTAAACATGGCCATCATGGGGACGTTTTTTTATGGAAATAGGGGAAGGAAACAAACATTTAGATGTCTATTCATATGTCTTACAGATTTGAAGGCGAAATGAATAAAATCTAAAATCAACAAATATAAGATCAATAATAATAATACAAATACAAAACATAAATTTAAAGTTAAATATGATGGAAATTAACAAGATATTAGAAAAGACACACTTCATATGCAAATTTTAAAAAATGATGCAAAAAAACACACAATTTTGCAGTGTCTCTTTGAAGCTGTTTGCAGTCTCCCTGTCATGCCTTCACTTCTCCCTCATGTTCTCTGAGGGAGAAGTCAAGTGTTCCTATTTTGTCCAAATGTGGTAAGCCCTGCTATCACATGTTAATTATCAAATGGATTACTTACTATAATGCCAGTAGCACCATTGTTTAATGGACCGTAACAGACGTAGGTATGACCAGTGATCCATCCTACATCGGCAGTACACCAGAATACATCATCAGGCTGATAGTCAAAAGCATACTTAAATGTGGTGGCAGAATATAACATGTATCCCCCTACAGTGTGTAGAACACCTTTTGGCTTCCCTGTAGATCCACTGTAAAATATATGTTATATGTTTATGATATAACTATAATTATTGTCATTATAAGATCTAACCAGAAATACATTGACATCCCATTGCATACACGGAACAGAAATTATTATGTGGAGAAAATTCTATCATGAAAAGACCATATTATAAAAAAAAATAACTGATCTGAGTTCAAGATAGTCAAACCTGTCTTATGTGACCTACCAATGGAACATTGAAAAAGGGTCACATAAGACAAGCGGTCACTTAATACAGGTTTAATATACTGCAAGAAATTTTTTTTTTACAATCACAAATATTTCTTTCAATACAATCTTTCCAACTAAATTTGATTGGATGGTAGACCATAAGAAATTGTTAAAGTGTTGAAGTAAATACCAATCTCATATACCACTAGTTTAAATTCATTCAAAAATTTCAAATTCTAAGACATCCTGCACAAATAAGTTAAGGACAACAATGCATTTTTTTTTTTTTCAAAACATCTACTACAATCTACTTCAAATCTTTATTTAAGATAAGATAAATAAAGCCTTTAAAAGGGTATGGGATGTCGCAGGCAGCTATATTTTACAACAAACAATATTGACCCTTGCATATCACACAATTATGCCAAAATGGGTTGCATTTGATGCATCTTACTATTATTTCCATTGTATACATACAAACCTTGTATATAACATAAAGAGTGGATCTTCAGCATCCATCCATTCTGGTTCACAATCAGGAGATACGGACAACATAGCATCATGCCACCATGTATCACGTCCATCGACCCAAGTTATCTGTAATTACATTGTATTATAAACTCCTTACATCTTGTTTAAAACAATTTACTAATAACTGTTTACACTTATTTCAGGGGCTGTCATGGTCATTATTGTATGGTAGTTGGATTTACAACTACCTGTGCAATCAGTGCACTTTACCACTAACTTGTGAGTTTGAATCCCACTTTTATTGGTATTTGTAAAAGAATGTACACTAATCTTTCATGTACAAATTGATCTTATTCATTTCTTGTTCTGAGAAGGAGATTTGTGTCAATCAAAACATCAGTCAATAAGTCTATATCCCATTGCATCTTTTATCAGGGATGATTACGTTTAGAAAAAAACCAAACTGAAAATCAATGAAATTAGCTGAAACCATCTACACTTTTATGTCATTTTTTGATATGTTCTGATCGTGTCCTGCAACTTTGGAAATGTTTTTATCAGAGGAAAATAGTTGAAATCAGTTAAATATCTGAAAAAATCATCCCTGTTTTATTATACATGTACATTTATATGTTTGTTAAAAATTCTGTTGTCTTGACATTTAATTAATGTAAATGAAAGGGTGGATGAAATTGATATATTTGCATAGTTACTATACCTTCAAATTACGAGTCGGTCGTTTAGCTGGAATTTCCTCTCCACAGTCTCCATTTTCTTCAACTTTATGTCCGTGTGGTAGAAGGTGTTTTATAACTATACAATGGGATATCTTATGGTCTCTGAAAGTACATGTGTATCAAAATATATTAACTGTCTTAGGGCTATTTAAGAAAAAAAGACATGGTAGGGTTAGAAGGCATTTCATATCACACTCACCTCCCGTAGTTGTAATTAAAATTATATGATATTAACTTTTATAAATTTGTAATGTAAAAACCTAACAAGGCATGACAGACAGACGTCACATGACTCTTTGACCCGTGCAGGTGAAACAATCATCTGATGTGTTGCTTGAATACAATTTTTTTCTTTAATATGGTTAGCTATATACTGTATTAAAAATTATGCACACTGATTTTCCATACATAATGTTATTCAGTGTGAAAACTTTTCAATAATTGTTACAGTAACTGGGTATTATGTGTGTGTGTTCTTCTGGAACTCTATACAATTTGTTGGTGTTATATTACATCTCTTGAATTATTTTGGAACTCATATACCTTCTAATTAAATTTATTGTATACATTTTTCATATCTACCTTTTTTCACAAATATCTAGAGCCGAATCAACAATAGCTTTAAGATTTAACAGTTTGTTTCCTCTCCATACACCATCTGAAATACAAAGTAAAAAGATGAAAGTATAAAAAGTTACCATAACTGATCAAATAAATTACTAGTATTTGTTTTTAGGAAAAATATTGTTAGAATGAAAGATCTTTTTTTCACAAATTCAAACCATTACTGTTTTTTTTTTTTATACAGAAAGTGAAATACAATAGTTACCAGCTGTTACGATAGCACAACATTGACCATCTAAGATTCTGTCTGCAAGAGATTCTGATGAGAAGCCGGCAAACTGAAAAACAAATAAATAGAATAAAAAAATTATGCTTATATTTGGCACAAAAACAAATGTCAAAAGTTTTGAAGAATTCTTATTTAAAATGTAGGAGCTCGAGGAGTTGCATGCACAATTTTGTTTTTATTAAATAGTCTAAGTGAAAAACAAAGGGCAATAACTCCTTTAAAATAGGTCTGATCAATTTGTAATAACGATATATGAATCTTTATATGGTCAAAAAACAAGAATGCAAAGTTTTGAAGAATTCCCATTTAGAAGGAGTTGTGCAAATATACTTTTTGGTGATATAATCTAAAAGAAAAGGAGCAATAACTACTTCAAACATATTTTAATCAGAATTCTATATCACCTTGCGAAGGTTTTGAGGAATTTAAATGTAAAATGTTGGAAGACTTGAACTTTTGGGACAGACTAACAGCACAAAAATATTATTTACTATAGAAAAGAAGAGGCATAACTAAAAACCAATTCCATGTCAAAAAGTAAATAGTAATATTGCTGCACTAAACTTTAGTTGATGTGAACAGGGTTTTACTTCAAATGCTTATATGTTCTTAATTCTGAGCAATATTTTTGCCCTTGTCAAAAACAGCCATTTTTCAAAACAAAATCAATAAAATATGACACTTAATTGAGGTATACTCATACCATCAAAACCATGGTAGTCAAATCTCAAAGTCAAATTAGGGAATAAAAGTGAAAAAGGTCAAAAGGTCTAAATTATTAATGTTAAAAATGTTAACAAGATATACATTGTGCAAGTGATCAAAATTTCTAAATTTAACAACAAAAATTAAAGCTTAAAACTTTTGTTGATTATTGAAATGAAATACCATTTCTTGAATGTTGAATAATTTATTTTAAACCAAAGATAATCCATGAAAGCCTTTTAGCTTATTTCCAATGAGGTGTTGTATAAGCATCAGCATGATGTAGGTAATTAAATGTCCAGAATGTTAATTAACATTAGTGGGTATGTGGGATTGCTTTATACTTAATTTTAAAAATTTTATCTTATCATTAAAATAATCATTATTTTTAAGAAATGACACTTTTTTTCCTGTTCATCACTAATACATTTCAAGTGACCCCTCACACATTTTGCTTAAACATATGTAGATCAGTAATGGATTTAATCAGGTAAAATCCAATCATGAAATGCATCACCTAATGCATAATTAATTAAACAGACATGCCTTTAATTTTAGGTGTTTCATAGTTATAAAAAGCCTCGATCTTGTATTGTTTTTGGTGTTCCTTAGTATAACACACATATTTTTTCAAATTAGATGGACATGTATTATTAAAGATCTTGTGAACATGATTTAACCAGGTTTAATAAACCAAGCTGTTTGAATATATTTAAATTCGTAAACTAGATTTTTCTTTTTGTTTCATATTAGTTCTTCTTGGATGTATGTTTTTAATAAAACAAACGATTTTGTTTTGTGTCAATTCTTTTTTAAGGCTTGAGGTATACCAGCTGCATACTAGGAGGAACAGGAATAATCTAAATGACATTGCATGATTGAATCAAGGATTTATATAGTAGGATATAAATCCTTGATTGAATGCTATACTTAAAGGCATACAGTAGCTCAAATTGATTTTTTTTCTTTATATCAAAAGCTGCCAATATTCGATGTTTTATACTAATAAAATGTTCTGAACAAGAAGCCAGGTTTAAAAAAATATGTTATAATGTCGTAATTAATGAAAAGAATTTGAGTTTCTGTTGATAAAATCGCCATTAACACACCTTATTATAAGCTGGCTTCTTTTCCGAAGTTTACCGGACACTGATAACTGCTATAAATAACCAGAATATGTGTTGCAGGTAAATATTGGTTAGAATTAATATAATTTAAGAAATATATCTATGAAATTGGATCAAGGGGTAATCAGTTAATATTATATAATGGTATTAAGAATGACACTTAAAATCGTAAATATGAGATGAAATCAATAAAAACAAACCCAAACATATAGCCACAGGCACTTGTTTCTATCAATGGGGAACTCTTCCTCCCTTTTACTATTACAAGGTGCTCAGCTATTTATTTGAAAAAAAATGGACACCTTCGCTTCACGCTATCTTATGGTATTATTTACGCTTAAAATACACCCTACCTTATAGCAGTCGCTCCTAAATACATTTATCTTCATCAATATCCACAATTTTCATACCCTTCATAGTGCCCTGTGACATACCTAACGATTTAAAATACACAAATGTGAACTCTTCACGACTAGACAAATCTCACCATATTAACTTCTGGTTCAGGTCAGAATGAATATATTGAAAGTTAAATGCTCATCATCTATAGAAATAAGTCGAATTCCACCAAAACTGAAAATGCTAACAGGAACATATATACTACAAACTAACCGAACAAAAATGTATGATGACGAAGATGCAAAATGTCAACTATGCAAAATAGAACCTGAAACCTTGGAACATTTATTGCTGGATTGCGCAGAGCTATCAAATATTCGAAACCCAATCTTACGTCAGATTCAGGATATATTCCTTCATCATACCGAATATCACCTATGTCAACAATCAACATCAGTTCAAATGCAAATATTATTAGACATCACCAGAATATCGAAAGAGTTAAAACTAAAAGATGACCAAATCAGACAAATTGAATATCAAATAAGGAGACTACTATATGCACTCCATAGTGAGAGATACAAAAAGTTGAACATTCAGTGGAAATTGAAGAAAAATAATAAAAAAAACAGCACTAATAATATACAACCACCATTAATATTGATCAGTTATGCAAATGCAGTGAGAAGATAAGCTTTTAGACTCATTATTGACCGCGTATATATGGATATTATGTTTCACACAAGGAACATTAATCAAGGAATTACAAGGGGAGCCTCTAATTTTAATTTTATTATTCCAAAGGAAAATTTATGTAGCACTAATAGCTTTTCATATAAAGCAATAAGGGACTGGAACAGTTTGCCAATTTCTATAAAGAATGTAAACAACAANTTAACAGAGACTTTTTATCTTGGATTTATCTCATTATTGACCACTTAAAACCGTCATGTATATATATGGATATGTTGTTTTACACAAGGAACGTCAACTGTTTTAAACTTTATAGTGTTTTAGCAGAGACTTTTTATCTTGGATTTATTACATTTTATGCGTGTGCACTGCTTATATATNGAAGAGAAGAAAATGAATATTTTTATTTTTAAAAATCACTCAACAATTATTAAATATTTTTTGTTCGGGCAAACTCAACATAGTGCTTTTAAATTTTAGTGCTTTTTTTTCTAAATATTTTATGTGCTAGTGTGTTATATGAGTAAACAAATTTTTATTATTTTACTCTTGTAATCTTACAAGACAAGGACCCCATTGGAAATAAGCCCAAATTTTTGGGCTTTATGGGTTATCCTAGGCTGTCAAGTTTACAATATTTATAATTTATTTTTATGTATATTGTAATAGTATATGTGTGTTTTATATGTATGTGATTGATTTGCCTGAATAAAATATTATATATTATTATTATTATAACGTCAACTGTTTTAAACTTTATAGTATTTTAACAGAGACTTTTTATCTTGGATTTATCTCATTATTGACCACTTAAAACCGTCATGTATATATATGGATATGTTGTTTTACACAAGGAACGTCAACTGTTTTAAACTTTATAGTGTTTTAGCAGAGACTTTTTATCTTGGATTTATTACATTTTATGCGTGTGCACTGCTTATATATCGTAGACTTTTTAGGATTGTTATTAATATTTTATGCTACACCTGTAAATACTTCACATAGTTTTATTGGATCACAGGGACTTGCTCCCGGTGAATAAAAAGATCGACTATCCACATATATACACTAGACAAGGGAGATACAAATGTCGTCGGTAGCCACGCTTCAACTCATTTTATTTCCATTAATACCTTTCATCTCACCGCTAGTCCTCCTTAATTCGTTTAACAAGATGTTTATCTAAGAATTACAACAGCTGTTACCTTGATTAAACCCTACTCGACTTCAAAAAATAGCTTCATTCACTCCAAATCATCCTTTTCAACATCCGATCACAGGGGCTAGGTGCGTCCGAAAAAAAAAAATACTATATAATTATTATTTTTTCGGACGCACCTAGCCCCTGTGCATCCGATGATTACAAAAACGAAACTGACGACCTTGAACTTACGTTCGGGCTTACTCGGGGTTTTCTTTCATGCACGATAACTCCAGTTCATTCACATTCAAAATCCCGCTTTTAATATATTAAAAGTTTCGCCAACAAATTCCCGCGGTTTTGCAACTGGAGTTATCGTGCATAAAAGAAAAACCCCGAGTAAGCCCGAACGTAAGTTAAAGGTCGTCAGTTTCGTTTTTGTAATCATCGGATGTTGAAAAGGATGATTTGGAGTGAATAAAGCTATTTTATGAAGTCGAGTAGGGTTTAATCAAGGTAACTGCTGTTGTAATTCTTAGATAAACATCTTGTTAAACGAATTAAGGAGGACTAGCGGAGAGATGAAAGGTATTAATGGAAATAAAATGAGTTGAAGCGTGGCTACCGACGACATTTGTATCTCCCTTGTCTAGTGTATATATGTGGATAGTCGATCTTTTTATTCACCGGGAGCAAGTCCCTGTGATTGGATATGGGATGTTCTACATGCCGAATAGCATGGTTATCCTTAGAAGGATGTAAAGACACAGAGGTAAGGTAAGGTAAATAAAATAAAATGCATCTAATTTTTTTTTTTGTGTATTTGATCATTTATGTATTTTTCTTAAATGGATACTACAAGTCATTACAAACCACACTTCTAGTTAAATAAAATTTAATGGAAATTTGACTTACTTTCGCTTTCGATTCTACACATAACCAATCGCATTTGAAGCTTCAAATTTACCGCTCGATTTAACCGGAAGTTAATATGGTGAGATTTGTCTAGTCGTGAAGAGGTCACAATTGTGTATTTTAAATCGTTATGTATGTCATAGGGCACCATGAAGGGTATGAAAATTGTGGATATTGATGAAGATAAATGTATTTAGGAGCGACTGCTATAAGGTAGGGTGTATTTTAAGCGTAAATAATACCATAAAATAGCGTGAAGCGAAGGTGTCCATTTTTTTTCAAAATAAATAGCTGAGCACCTTGTAATAGTAAGAGGGAGGAAGAGTTCCCCATTGATAGAAACAAGTGCCTGTGCATATAGCCCAGTCCGATAACCGTTGTTACCTCCCTTGTCGAATTGGAGCTCTCCTGTGTTTTACGACTTCCGGTGAGTATGACTTTCCTCGGTTCAGTCGTTAATGTAAACAACCGATTGTATGGACGTGCCAATTGCCGATCTCGATCAGTTTAAAGTAAAACAATTGAAAGATTTTCTTCGCTCACGTGGAGAACTTGTTGCCGGTTCGAAAAGTGAACTTCTACAAAGAGCCAAAGGGGTTTTGTTATTGATGAAACAACCACGTTCGGACATTAAACACCGTGATGAGAATTTGGACAACCAATCACAATGAAGGTTTTCTCCAACTATGATAAGTGGTTTCTGAATTGTCTCCAGTTGAAATAAAATACCCTTGGACTTTGTAGAAGTAACTTGACACTTGAACATATATATGTTAAAGAATAAAAATAATCACTAAGCAGTGAGGATTCCTTATAAATGTCTTTATGACAATTATTAAAGTTGGACAGAAGTCAGTTAATCATTGTTAATTGTTAACTAAAAATTATGATTGTTGCTTCTATTTTACATTTCTTTTAGTTTGACAATAAATATAAAAAAAAATGTTACTGCCAAAAATTGCTGAGAGATATTTGTGTTTTTAGTCATATTAATTAAATAGGAAGAATTTGCATATTTAAAATACATATGGTGATATGACAAGTGAAGTAATCTTAATCGCAGTTATGGCATACCTATATAAAACTATATTTATAAATTATGGAAGCTAATCTGTGAGGAAATATTTGTCTGTTTTACTCATCTTACATATTTTATGTACTATTTGTAACAAGAAATGTCGAGCTTTACTGATATTGCAGGAAAATATAATTATTAGGGTAGAGTGATCGAACGTCGGCCTGGATCGTAAGTCGGACGATATTGTGAGGTATTTTTGATTATTTGCTCAAATTTAAAGTTATTTATCAACGATTGCACCGCAATCCCGGAGCTCCAATCTGCTGTTTTTTTTTTATCTCCCCTCAACCCCTTATATGTCACGTTGTTCCGGTCTTTGACCACGCCTACTTGAAAAAGTCATTCTCTATCCAGAGTTGTCGTTCCTGCTACGCTACACAACATCTCTGTCAACGCTCATTACACAAGATTTTTGTAAAATTTAGAAACAGTAAAAAAATCTACTTAAAATTGTTTTAATTATTGTAAATATCAATAAAGATGAAAATAAATCACTCATTTCAAATCAATTCTCTTAACAATGATTTTTATCGTTTTTAACTTTTTAATGTTTACCTCCGCAAAATAGTTCTCCAAGAAATGGGGGGTAAAATCATTTTTAAGAGAGAATTGATTTGAAATGAGTAATTTATTTTCGTCTTTATTGATATTTACAATAATTATAACAATTTTAAGTACATTTTTTTACTGTTTCTAAGTTTTACAAGAATCTTGTAAAATGAGAGTTGACAGAGATGTTGTGTAGCGTAGCAGGAAAGACAACTCTGGATAGAGAATGGCAAAAAGTGAACAGCAGCGGCAACTTTGAAACGTAAAAAGGTAAGATTTTTAGGAATTCATTCTTTTCACCTGTTCAGAAATAAGACTTATGTGTACAGCAAAATACTAAAACACAATTGTGTACAAAATTCGTAGTGTTACTATTAAGATATGAGGTAGTTTTATGTACAAAAACGAATATTTTTTTGTGTAGAAGGACATTTTTAACGGGCCTTGTTTGATCGTAAGTCGGGCAACGAAATTACATTGATTTGATCATAAGTCGGACAGTGTCCGACTCTATATAAAGTATTTTTTTTCATAAGTAAGTCATGCTAGTTCCTTCATAAAGTAATATTGTAGGGCCTATAGCTTAATCATGTATATTGATCTAGATGAGACGTTTTATTTCAAATTCGAAGTATCTTCCCTGAAATGATATGGTTTGTTTTAAAATTTGTAGTTTAGTATTTTTTCTACGACAATTTCGCATCCTTCCCAGAAAGGATGTGGAATATGGACGAGATGGGTTTAAATGTAGCGCACAAGCCTCGACAAGTGATAGCGAAAAAGGGAGCTAAATCTATCCACGGAAAAACTTCTGGAGCTAGGGAAACTGTCACCGTGATAGCATGTGGTAATGCCACAGGTAGCTATATTCCTCCCCACTTCATAATGCCTGGGAAAAGTAAAAAGAAGCTACATGGTTATGATACGCAGTCAGCAGGAAAACGCTCACCCATTGCTGGGGAAAATTTGTGTGTCTCCGAAAGTGGGTGGACCAAGGATGGCATTGGTAGGCTATGGTTTGTTGAAACATTTATCAAATCCATCGGGCCAGGAATGCCGCAGCTACTTATATTTGACGGTCATTCGTCCCACAACAACCTTGAATTCACTGAAACTGCAAGACACGAAAACATAATTCTTCTTGAATTACCTAGTCACACGAGCCATTGGAGCCTTTTGATAGGTATGTATTCAAATCGCTTAAAAATCATTGGAACGCCGAATTGGATAATTTCATTCGCATGACCGGCATTGCAGTTGGCCACGCCCAATTCCTCAAAGTATTTTCACAGGCTTGGGAAAAAGCAATGACGCCAAATAACATTAAGAGTGGATTCAGGGCAACCGGGATTACAACCCTGGTGCAATACCAGATGAGGCATATTCTCCAACTGACATACTCGAACCGGCATCCAATGTTCAAATGCAAAATGTCAGCGCCGAAGGTCTAGACAAGTCTGCACAAGATGATTCGAATGGGTATGACGATGCTAACAACACACTTACTACAGTTGCAGCAACGGACCAATCACTAGCTGCAAATATTGTCTCATCCACACATGATACAACATTGGAATCTAATGTTGTTTCCTCAATAACTTTGTCGCTGCCATTATCTTTAGACCCAAATGATTCCTTAATCTACAAATTAAACTATGCTGACGACGAACTCCTTGCTGACATGTTAATAATTTGTAACAGCGAAGAGGGGTAAAACGAAAAACCATACAGTGTATAGAATGCACAGACGACATAGCGCTTGACGTTGTTGAGTCAACTCTGTCCACAGAAAAACTACTAATCTATACTGCGGCTTTAGCTAGTAACATGGACATTGAACATGATTCTATATTCCAATCTTGGAAAAAGTTCAAAACTCGAGGAGCAATGAGCTGTGACGAAAGCAGTAAGAGCGTTTCCCAGTCGGTGACAGACGAATGCTTCCCTGTTCCAGCATCTTCTTTAAAACGCAAACGACCAAATAAGGAGTCATATTTCGTGATCTCCGGAGATGAGGTGTATAGACAAAAAAGGGAAACTCAGGAAAGAAAAATGCGAGAGATTGAGGAAAAAGAAAAACGTAAAATAGAAAAGGCTAAAAGACAATTAGTAAAACAGGAAGAGAAGGAAAACAAACAGAAAAAACGGGAAGAAACCAAAAGAATGAAAGAAACAATCAGCAATAAATTAAATGAAAATAATGAAAATAAGAAAAGAGGACAAAAACAATTTTACAAACTCCTTAAGTTTACAAATGACACATATACATTTTGATTGGACTGACATCATCAGTATTTGCAAAAATGAATTAAGCTGAACAATCTTAGTTTAGTATATGAATGATACAAAGCATATTGCAGAGGCGTAGCTGCATATACGTTGTCACGCCATGGGGTGCACATCGTCAGGTTATGAAAAATTATGATATTGAATTTATAATAATAATACTTTTTTGTATTCTTATTGAAATTCCTTCATTGTTATATGTCACGTACATGGTTTTTAATTACAACACTATTTCATTCAGGTATTCATTTGATCCTGGTCTTCTGTAATTGAAATCGTCAAAAAAGTGAAATACAACCGAACTGATATCAAAATGTGACTTGTTTCAACCTTATTTATAATAAACATTGAAATGCTTTCAACTTCTAAATCACGTTCATGATCTTTAATTACAATACTATTTCATGCAGGTGTTCATTTTTTCCTGTTCTAACTAAAGGTCTTTATCAAACAGCATCATGCGGTTTACATGTAATGCAGTTAGTACGTATTTAAATCACATAAGGCTATTTCTATTTTTCATACGTTTGGGGGAGGGGTGGGATGATTTTTCAAGTACATCAATCTGTCCTGTTTTCATGTTGGGCGGAAGTCGCTATTGTACATTCGAAATATTACTTGCGAATTTATCAAGTATGATGCACGTTACCTGTCAAGTATATTATGTTTTTTTTTCTCGATCGACAGTTCAGAGGAGATGTGGCTATATTCTATATTGGTATTTCTTAAGACAATGGCAAGTTATAATCCAACTAGTTTTACCTCGTCACTTTTTACTGAAGTACCTGTACTAAGTCAGGAAAGTGAGCGGTCATACATGTACATGTATATATGTGTGTTAGGGATATCGAATTTGCCTATTTCTACGATTTTTTTATTGAATTTTTGGAACTTTTCCGACGATATGATACTTTTTTTTTTCATTTTATTATAGGTTGTGAAAAAGAATTATGACGATGTACCTGTAACAGGGCCTCCAAGAGAAATTTTGCAGGGCGGAACAATACTGCTTTGGGGTCTGAGAACAGGCTGAAACCTCTCTCAAAACTGTGGATTTGAGTTGAAAATACCAAAAAATAATGAAAAAATTAAAATAAAACGTCAATGGCTAAGGCTGTGGGGCCCCTCAGAGATTCACGGGCCCTTTCTTGGATTTCCGGACCCCGTACCGATGTACCGACCGAACTCTCCTCTCATATGCCCTGTTTTTTACCATCCTAGATTCTGTAAATCCAGTTCTCTATCCTTTTATGGATACAATGTTATGTGTTTTGTTAAGCATGCCAGTAGCGAACCCACGCCGTATTGGTGATAGGCTTGTATGAGTTGTTAGATCCAGCGACCTAACTCCTTGAGCCACCCGGGTCCCTACTTGTTACGTATGCAGGGTTTCAGCCAGGATTTTGAGACCATTAGTCACTTTTGCGGATAAGATTTTTTTTTTATTTAATCATGAATAAACATAATATAATGAGCTTAATTTCATAATCAGTTACTTTGCCTTATTGGTTAGGAGATTGAAAAACTATGAAAAACCTCCTAGGATGGGAACATAAAACTCTGCAAATTAGCAACCAACTGATAAAACATAACATAGCCCACTATTTTGATCTAATACCACACAAATTGTAACCCCCCTTTTTTTGACATATTACTGTGGCTTGGTCTAATACCACACAAATTGTAATAAACCCCTTACCCACCCTTTTTGAAATGTTGCTGTGCATTTGTTTTTTTACCACAACAATTGTAATAACTCATATTTGTGTAGTCTTCAGCAGAAAATAATATGTTCTCTGCCAATTTGCCCAATGGTCCAACTTTTATAGATTTAAAATGGAGGTAATGAAAATATAGAACAAACGTCAAAAACTGAAGCAAGTTGTAAAATAAATTATTATTTCTCAGACCTCATAATCAAATTGCAACAATTGGAATAAAAATACTGTAGTTATTTTTTTCTAATTGCAGACACGTGTCTGTTTGTAAACAGTTCTATAAATAGAACGCAATATTGTTTCCCGGATGCAGATCGATAGCAATCTGGATTGTGAACTCCTGTTGTCGCGCCATTTTTATTTTTTAAGTTTCTTTAAACAAAAGTTTATAACTTTTTGAGAAAATCACTTTCAAAATACTTAATGGATACAATAGATTTCAATAAACATGATATCGACAATTTCATAAATGAAACGTGACAAAAATAGTTCGTTATGGCGGTCATTGTGACGAACCGTGCAATGAATGACGATAATAAAATGTCCACTTTAAATATGATACATACTGTGGCATTTTGAGTACATGTCATAACTTAAAAAAATCATTATCGTTGATTGAATTCTTTGATGGGATCACTTATCTTTAACCAGGTAAATCAAGCCAGGTGAAATAACAGATTACGCAATCAAAACAAAAATTCTATAATCCGTTGATTGGTATGTAATCAAATTGTCATTGTATTGATTAATTAGTTTTAAACAGCAAATGAAGAAGAAGAATGAATTTTTACAAACATTTTTCTACGATTTTTTGAAAATTCAAGTGACGAATTGGGTACGGGAAATACTCGTCACTTTCAAAAATCAATGACGATGGGGGGAAATTACATGGATATATGGTAAATGTACTTGACAATATAACGTATGCAATACAGGAACAAAACAAGCAATGGAAGAATTCTTTTATTGTTCTGGTTCATCTTGGGTTCATTCACTTAACTTTGTATTTTCCGACATTGGTTCATCAATTGGTCAATAATTAGTCACAAACATTTTTTTCTCTGGGAAAGATATGAATTACGTAACCCCGCCCTTTTCGGCGGAATTTCTTCTACTTCTACTGCTTTAATGACCGCCTTCATCTTGCTGAAGATTCTGTCACTTTTGCACTGCGCAATTTACAATTAAAATTTATGATTAATTACATCAAATGTTAGAACAAATATGATGAAAAACATGATGATGATGATTTATCAAATATTTAACTTTTTTTTTTATTTTTTATTTTTTTAACTGATTTACGATAAAACTATATACACATGGAGCTGATTAGTGACTGTATGTATGTGTAGAGACAGCTGCTTTGAATGACTCAACCGAGTCACTCGCCACAATGCTCAGAGGCAGACTGTTCCAGTTTTTGATAGTTCTGGGGAAAAAAGACTGTTGCCAGATTTGTGTTCTGCAGAAAGGAAGTTGAAATGAAAAAGAGTGCATGTTTCTAGACTGTCTGAGAGGTTGTATTAGCCTGTCTATTTTTTGGATGCCGACTAGGTTATTTGAGATTTTGTAGAGCATAATGAGCCGTGCGTCTGTTCTTCTGTCTGCTAGGCTTCTCCAGTTTAGATGGTTTAGCATGTCACTAACGCTTGAGGTGTTTCTATGTCTGTTAGTGACATACCTAGCAGCCCTTCTTTGAATCATGTCTATTTTGTGTATGTCCTCAGTAAAGAAAGGGTCCCACACTGAGCAGGCATATTCTAGTGATGGACGTACTAAGGATTTATATGCCTGCTCCTTCACTGAGGTGGAATTGATGTTGAGATTCCTTTTTAAAAATCCAAGTGTGCTGTTTGCTTTGTTGCTGATGTTATTTACATGATGGTGCCATTTAAGATCAGACTG
>MJUT01016380.1:108977-121771 GCA_002080005.1 Gigantidas platifrons | reverse complement strand
CATTAAACAATTCTTCCTGTATCTTGGACACCATGTAGTTTTCACACCTTTAAACAGGATGTTGATTGAGTCCAGATGTCCATGACAATAAACTTTATTTTGTTTTTTAGCTTGACAATAAATATAAAAAATGTTACTGCCAATAATTGCTGAAAGAGATATTTGTGTTTTAGTCATATTAATTAAATAGGAACAAAAACACCACAATAATGTCTTATCTTGTGCACCATTGTGTAGGATTAAGTGAACGAATAACACAGAGAATGTATTTAATTGTCAAAAGTTCGTGACACCCTTCATGCAAGCTGCAGGCATTGATTTTTTCGTTAATTTTTTGCTCGATTTGGTCATAGTCGATAAGCACACCGGAAGTTGATAAGGTATGGTTTCCCAGCATCTGCGCATGTCTGTGAAAATTAATCAGGGGCAGATAACAACGGTTATCGGACTGAGCTATTGAATGACATGTGCTTTTTCTTCAGCCAACAATTTCGCACATGTGCAAACGTTTTACCGAATGAGGTCACTGTGTAGGTCATCAATGGTCATATGATTATATTCATGAATGTATGAATATTGATCAATATTGTGGCGGGTAAACATTGGAGTCTTGACTGGATGAAAGAAAATCAAACAGCGACATATGTCCTTCGTTCTATGCTATTTACGTATGATATTATGAAAAATTTCAACTGCAATTAGTATAAAACATCGAATATTGGCAATTTTAAATATAAAAAAAAAAAATTCCGACAGCTTGTATGCCTTTAAAGTTTCCTGTGTTTCAGTAAATAGACAAGTGGCTCTAGATCTTCTATACATTAAACTCAAATGAAAATTAACCTTTTTAATAATAGTGGTAATTTTAAAAAGACAAATTTTGTTTTATTTCAATATCTAAACATTTTACACTAGTCTCTAATATGGGTCATGGTAATGGTGTTTAACCCTACTTTCAACAATATTTCAGTTATATCATGGCAGTCAGTTTTATTGGTAGAGGAAACCAGAGTAGCCAGAGAAAACCACCAACCTCCCACAAGTCACTGACAAACTTTATTAATGTTGCATGGAGTATGTGATTTTATTACATGGCCATTACAATTAATTTGAAATTCAGTTGCTGTTTTCAATTTTCACCATGGACCAAAAAGACGGCATTCAGTTTTACCCAAGTGGCATGAAAGTTTCTTGACAATGAGCCATACACTGTATGATTCCAGTTCTTACCACAATTTTAGAGATAATTTCAGGATTTTAAAGGGAACATATAATAGTAGTAAGTACTAACTACTAAAATAGTATCCTTTCTATACAGTAGAAGCTTACACTCTGTGTACATTGTATATGCTAACTGATGTGTGATTGAATGACATAATAAAAAAAGTAAGGAACTCAAGACACATCCCTGTGGTACTCCACAGCTTATGCCTGCCAAATTGGATTCTGTACCATTTTTAAGTAACTCTTCCAATGCTAGGTACAATGCATATACTGCGTTATCGCTTGAAGCAAAGAATTTGCTATTGATGGGCGGTGATTTTGAATGCCTCTTTCAGATCTGTCATACCAGTGTACACTGAGGTCTTTAGGGTTGTTTTAGATTTCATAAGGTTAAAAAGGTGGAAAAAAGAAGTCTTTAGAAAATATTTGACTTTTTTGCTATTGCTAATATTTATTTTTTATTTCATTTAAATATTTTCTGTACATCTATTGTAAAGTGTGGTTCAAGACCACCAATCAAGAATCATGAGAGTTATGGATCCTTAATAGTACTTTTAATAATATTTCAAGTTTATCATGGTGGTAAGTTTTATTGGTGTGGGAAATTGATGAGTGTAACCAGAGAAAACAAGACCTGCTACAAGTAGCTAAAAAATCCTATACACATCACTACAGGTGTAGATCAAATTGACAACTTCAGTGTTGATGTGTGCTATTTGTATAACTATAGGAAGATACATGTATGTGAATAAGAGATAAAAGTCTTCACTTATGAAAAAAGTGGAAACCTCCTACAGAGTGCCCAAATACTGTAATTCTCTATCTGTTTTCACACATTACATTTGCAAATATTTTTTTTTTAAAAGAGGAAACCCACTGAAAACTTTCATCTCTGGTAAATCCAGCTGTCTCCAAAATATTTTTATTCTACAGAATCTTACCACAATGGAATGAACTATGCCTAATCTAGCACAAGCTAACATTGCTACTGTCAGTTCTATGATCATTGGCATATAAATTGCAACACGGTCACCTTTCTTTAAACCTACAGAATATATACATGTACATTAGTATATTATTTTTCATACTGGTATCTTAAATTGATCTAACAAGAATAAATATTTAGTCCTAACAAATTAACAATAGTCGTTTTCCCCGATTCATCCACAAGGATAAATATGCATGTAATCAATAAGAAAGAATGTATATTAATTAATTGGAAGGTCCTTTATACACTAAGGTTCTCCTCCGTATCAGATATTAGCTATCCTGTTTAGGCCCTTTGGTTTGCTTGTTCTCCTCCTTTAGGTATAGATGACTCCATAAAAGTTTTATATTATTTGGCTTTCCAATCTTTCAATTTTCAGTGGCTGTGCACCATGCCAGATGAAGATTATTCCAGAAACATGTCACATGCACTAAATTAGATATCTAAGTTTTTATTATAAAAATATAATCAGAATTACATATCTACAGGTAATAAATTCCATCACATTTTGTTTTACAATATATTGCCAAATTTGATGTTCTTACCTTTACATTTTTTTAATTCATGTTAAATCATAATTTCTCCATCTTTCCCTCAGGTTGTTCCTTTGAATTCATATTTTACCAAATAAACAAACTAAGCAATATATATATTGATTGATTGATTGATGTTTAACGCAAACTTAAGCAGAATTTCAGCTATATCGTGATGTGGCAATATATACATATATATATAGGTTAATCATGATCAAGTAATAAAACTTACCACATTGCTTTAAAACATTTGCAAACTGACATACTTTGTCTTTCAATTGTGAATATGTAATATGTCCAGAATCAGAAGGATCATTCCCTTCCCTAAAACACAAACCACATACATGTAATCAATACAAGTACATTGAAATCTGTCTAAACCCAACTCTGCATATATCAGAATCCTGTATAAACCGAATTATAAATAAAGTCCCAATGCAGGACACTCATGAGTAGGTGTACTACATGTACATTTTTGTACATACAACATTATGCCATAAAGTT
Organism: Gigantidas platifrons; assembly: GCA_002080005.1. NCBI lineage: Eukaryota > Metazoa > Mollusca > Bivalvia > Mytilida > Modiolidae > Gigantidas > Gigantidas platifrons. The sequence continues at coordinate 118,522 of MJUT01016380.1, read as the reverse complement.
TATCAGTGACTTGCAACAGGTCGGTGGACAGGATACTCTGGTTGCTCCACCAATAAAACTGACTGCCACAATATAACTGTAATATTGTTGAAAGTGGTGCTAAATACCATAACCCTCAATGCAGGAAATCTTTGTTAATTTAACATGTATTAAAAACAGAACGCCTCTCTATTATGAACACAAAAGCCGATACCAAAGACATTTGGTTTAGACAGGTTTCACTGTATACATTTTTTAAAGTTGCATTTAGCTTCAGAAAGGTACGTAAAGGTTTGCACTAATTTGCTCAAAGTCCAACACTTACCAGGTACATAGAGTCAGAAACCATATCTCTAGCATGTCTCGAGCATGATCATTCATATTCATTAATCATTTACAGGTACATATTGTTTTTAATTGCATAATCAGATGTTTAAACACCTACATGTACTTCATTATCAAATAAATACAATATGAGTAAATATTTACAGGTCATCAGAGATAAACATATCAAAATTTGTAATTTTAACCTGGTGACCAGAAAATTAAAATACATGTACAATGTACTTTCCATAATCAGATCAGGAAAAATCATAGATGATTAACATTTTGTAACATTGAATTTTTGGTGATTGTTTATACGGGAAGTGAAACATGGGTGCTAAATTTGGTCAGATGTCCTCAAAATTCTCCATAACGTCGTCGGGTAAAAGAAATATGAAATATTGATTGATGATGCAAGACAACTTCAGTTTTCATATTTGACTCGGGTATGGCTTAAGTTCCACTTAACATAATCAGAAAATGTTTACTGAAAATGTAAATCCAAAAATTAAAGAAGTCATGAGGTGTTTATGATTATTACAACTCAGCATCCATTGAAATAAATGGAGTAAATTATTTGATTTTCAATGTAAAAGGCTAAGGAAGAGGACAAAAAAATCGAAGTACAAAATGTACCACATTTTGGAGAAATGGATCATGACACAAACTGCAGACGTGCAGTACATTTTTTGTGTGTGTATTATACAAAATGTACAGTCAATTTTCAAAATCAGAACATGTAGATACATTGTATGTATTAAAATAGATATGAGATATTTACAACATCAGGAAAATCACCACATATTCCCACCATAGCGAAAGGACCTAGCAGTGGCCCATGTACAATATTTAACACCAACTCATCAATTAGGCAGATAATGCAGATTATATCATGGCAAGAACAAGTCAATTTTCCATGAAATGATGATGAAGTCCACTTTGTACTAACTAGACTATCACGCTTAGTTGTATTTTTTTAATAGTGTTAGCTCTGAAATAATGTCCGCAGATAGACATGTCGCCCCACTCCAACACATTATCCTGATTCCAAGCCAACCCGTCTTTGCTCGTTCTCCTTAATGCTTAGCAGAGAAGCAACAAATACCAATTTTATATAGTCTTTGGTTTGAATTCTAGATACTTCGGCACCGGGACAAATCGGCACCAGGACACTTCGGCACCTATGTGAGACATTTCGGTACCAAGACAAATCGGCACCTCAAAAAGACAAATCGGCACTTGTGTTTTTTTCTTTGATTTTACATACAAAACTCATGAATCATGAATCACACTAAATATTTCAAAGTTATCAGAAAAAAAAATGGAGATTAGCAATACAAATTCCATGAAAATCCACAGGCGATTGTGTAGAGTCAAAAATTTGCTCGCTATGTACCAAAAATATTTTGGGTACATATATAGCGAGCATATTTTTGACTCTACACTAGATACAATAACGTAACCCTCATTCCGCTTGTGCTTCATTTAGGGTTACGAATCGATCCCATTCAACGTATGGGAGCAGCGCCCGGAGTGATTCACACCAGGCGGTTTTTTGTCCTAATTCCATTGTAAGTAGTTGGAAAAATTAACGGGGTGAAAGATAAATATATTTAGGTAAACCTTGAGGTGTTAAATAATCGCTGCAGCAATCCATGGTAGACTTATATATATATATATCCATCTGAAAATTTGAATGCATGAAATCTTCTTTCTGTCCGACATTTTGTTTACAAGTTGCTAGCTGAGTTGAGATATCCTTAATTGGATCAATTCTATAGTAAAACCGACTTTTTCGTAGTAACAGTTTCCATATTTGGCATATATGGATAGGCTCCGCCCATCGCGAGAGACTACTGTACGTAAGGTGTTATGGCAGACAAGTAACAATTTTCAAATACGAAACCGGTCTTGAAGATAGAAACAGGGATTGTAACACTTATTTCGTATCACCATTACTTAAAAATTGTTGGGAATAATAAGATATGACCAGATATGCAAAAAGAAAGTTGAAATATTCACGGAACGAAAATTTTAATTTGCTCCCATACGTTGAATGAGATCGATTCGTAACCCTAAATGGAGCACAAGCGGAATGAGGGTTACGTTATCGTATCTAACTCTACACAAGCGCCTGTGAAAATCTGACAAAAATTATTTCTTGCCTATTTTATAAATAAAGTGAAGTAGGTTCTAAAAACAATAAAAATCCATACACATAATTTTCTTATCGTTTTATGTTTAAAGATCAAACAATCAACAATGCAAACAAAAGCTGTAAACATTTGATCACTGCTTTTGATCTTAATAAAGAGAGTTAATAATGACTTCTTTTAAAGAATATTTAAATAAATTATGTTTTGATTGCATTTAAACGATCATTGATGTTTTTTTGTTTTTGTTTTAACTTTCTTTGATTTTATTTTTAAAAAAGCTAATCACGTTTGTTTGAAAGAAAATGCAGTGCCAATTTGTCTTGATACCGAACTGTCTTTTTCATTGGGTGCCGAAATGTCTTGTTACCCTTTGGTTTGATCAGACAGGGACTCGTACTGGAGGCAAGGACGTTAACCAATCCCTTTTTTCTATTGGCATGAAATAAACTAATGACATATTTTGCAAGAAACAATCAATGACAATAAGATTGAGCCTATACTTACCAAAAGAAAGCTGTTTTGTCACCCAAACCATTGCTGATATGATGATCTAAAGCATTGTAGCAAATGTTTGTTTTGGCACCTTCCATCCACTTTACATATATGGTACCTTTTCTACAGTCAAAATTGTAGTCCATAAACTTTCCCGTTGGAGGTGAAACCCAATAAAATTGTTTAGCAATATCTCCCCAAAATCCTTCAGGATCTTCCACAGATCTTTTGTACATCTCATGGTAATCTTCAATACTTTTGACGTGAGATTCACTTTGCAGGCGACTAGGCGGAGCAAATATGTCGTCTGGACTGTGAGAGTTGTCCATTTCTACTGCTTTTGTTGAGATCAGCAAATTTCAGTACTGCAAACCTTCAATTTTCTTCAATTTTCGGGGTCAATCACTCTCTTAAATAAGATAAATAGATATTCTTAATTTCAAAACAAATAAACGAGTAAGATTAGTGCAAAACGCGCAATTTTAAAAATAAAACATTTCCGGACAAACATGAACCTCAATCCGTGTTTTTATTTGCCTTTACGTCTGTTTTCTCATTCTCTGTGTATTAATGAATATTGGAAAAAGGTTTAAAATAATATAAGTAAAACCAACATTTAAAAAAAAAAAAATAGCGCAATCAAATTTGATAATACTTCGTTATTTTTCAACCATTTAGAAATAATAATCTTACCGCAATGTAATCAACACTTTACGGCTATTCTATTTCCTAGCTATCTATCCCCCCTGCTATCCTGATTTAGAACATTGGTCCAGGTACATTATGGCAACAAAAAACAAGGTGGATGAGAAAAGTCCACCAGAAAAATCAGATTATGGTTGTTCTCATTACAAAAGAAGATGTAGACTGGTTGTAAGTGAATATTAGCTTAAACAGTTAAAAGTTGAAAATAGACGGTAACATAAACATTAAAAATCCTGCCTTCCTGGTCCTATACGATACAAAAAATAGGTAGCAGGTCAAATCCGGTACAGGTCGATTCGGCCATAGTCAATTCTGCCATAGTCGATTCGGCCACACTACCAGTTCGGCCATAGAAATGAAGACGATTCAGACATGGAATATTACGGTTTTTAACAAGTTCTAAGCTAAAAATTTAAGTTTTATTATAAATATAATATATTTTGTTTATATAAATCATGAGCTCTCCACAGTTTCGATCTAAACTTTACTTCTTCCATTTACCCAGTAAGTCAAATGATGGGCTAGAGCTATGCTTTATTATTTGGTTATTCTTCAAAAATATTTCTTGCGCCCACCGGAAGAGTTGAGTATTGGTCAAGTGTGACAGTTCAACGTACCATGTAGATGTAGATGTAGATGTAGATGAAATTTCGGAATATTAATTTTTTGATTTTATGATTAATAATCAAATAAAATACAACCATGTAAACTACCAACAATTCTTAAGAATACTACAAAACAATGACGCTATTAGGTATGGGTCTCATTATAAAAAGTATGGCCGAATTGACTATGGCTGAATTGGTCTATGGACGAATCGGTATATGGCCGAGTTGGTTTATGGACGAGTCGTCTCGAAAGCGGTCAAATCGACCCCAAGTCAAATCGGCCCCATGTTATATAATATAAAATTAAATGTAAATACAGATATCTGACTTCGTTTTTTCTCCCTAATGCTACGTGCTTGTTGGAGAAGCAAAAATACCAATTTTTGCAGTCTTTGGTTTGACATCATCTTCGCCTCTCCACCAGTGGATCGTAACCCTTGGCTAGCGAAGATAGTTTGACATATCATATCGCATTGAAAAACGATACTCTTGTTTGTTCCTAGTGGCCAAAACCTACATTCCGAGTGTCATTCTTTCAAGTTGATCCGTGGTTCTTAGTAGCCAAATTGACATACCCTACATGTATATGCATACATGTGATAGCTCCCGGATTCGACCCTTCGAAATGCAAGTCCCGGAATTGGTAGAAAATCTCCCGGATTCATAATCTTTGTCAAAAAGTTGAAATTACGTCCAATCTATCGACTTCCGGTATCGATTTTACCTAGGTATTTTCCCTGTGTTTATAATTAGCAACACATCAGCTGATTACACCTGTCAATCTACCTGTTAATCTACGATGCTTGGGTGATTTTGTATTGATTTTCAGCAATTAAATCTTAAAAACTAATCACTTTGTTTGTTTAATAGTAAAGTTTTTGACAGGGGTTTGGAATTTTTTAAATGGCTTCTCGTAAAAGACACTCGTCGTGTCCCGATGGACCAGCTAACCCTAAGAAAATTAAATACGCCTGCAAATTTCAAGAAAAGTGGAAAAAAGAATTTGACTGCATCACCAATAGTGATAAAGGGGAATCGTATGTGAACTGCACAGTATGCAATTCGCATTTTGGTATCACATACGGAGGTAAAAACGATGTACAAAGACATGTTAAGTCAACGAGTCATAAGCAGAATTCCGTTTGCATCGATAAGAACAAGAAATTGACAGACATTTTCTTGAAAAAGACAACTACTAAATAAAAGTTGATAAATACGTCGATAAAAAATCTCCCTGATCAGACCCCCAATCTCCTGGATTTTGAAGGCAAATCTCCCGCAAAGACCTGCTGACATTATCACATGTATGTATATGTCTATAAACCATTGGCTATGAAGAATTTTCGTGAATTTTTAACAAAGGTTGTAGGAAGAATTTGGGAATTTCTGGTTTATGAAGTTGATGATTTAAAGGAATTTGATTGTGTTTTACTGTATTTAGTAGACAATAGAGAATAATTATCAATATAAAGATAATTTGCCAATCACATTTGATGTAAATTACTAATCACTTAATTATGTCATAAATTAATCATTAATTAATTTCATCCATAAAAAAAAAAGAACCTGTTCAAGAAAAATAAAATTATACATGTACATGAATCTTTCAGCAAAAAATAAGAATTCATATTAATACATAATTTTCTATTCAATTTGAAATATGTGGCCAATTTGACTTTCATTTTGAGGCCATTTTGACTTGGGGCCGATTTGACTAGGGTCGATTTGACTGGGGACTATTTGACTTGGGGCCGATTTGACTGGAAATCCAAAAAATGTACTCAGAAATCATGATCACCTTAATTAACCTGTACTTACATTGTAAACTCTGGTTAAACAGTTATCTCATTTAAGTAGTTCTGTGTTGATTCAATGTAAACAGATAACAAATAATTTTTCAGATCTATAGATAAATATAGATTTATTTGATAAAATATCAACATACATGTATAATGCAAATATCTATTCAATGTCAATGATTAAAATATGCTATCATAGACAGAAATTAACCATGTCCATCATTGTCAGTCTGATATTGGAATCTAGGTCGTTTCGCAGCAAATCCTGTTCTCTTCCTGAGTCTTTTAGTGCCTATTCCCATTTGCCCTTGGTCTTTCATGGGCCGTCTTTCGCTCTTGTTTTTTTTATATGAATACATGTACAAATGTATAGTATAAATATAGCGGTTGCAGGTGTGTCCGGACACCTTAGTAGCGAAATCGTTGTTTAAACAGCTGCATTACCTGTATATAACTGAAGAGTTACTTATGTATGAAGAAATCTTGAAGAAGTTTGAACGGCACTTACTAGGGATATGTAGAATTCTGAGGTCATTCAAACTTGCTCAGAATGTCAATTCGGACATATTCGTCCAATCTCAGACACTTAAGAGTAGCAAACCAGACAAAATTTCAAATTATTTTGCCCTTCTTTTACCATTCATAAACTTGTGTTTGTTTGCATTTATTGGTACATTTTATATGGAAATGCCCAGCTGCATTAATTTTGTTGGTATTTTACTTCTGAAGAAATTTTCTGCTCTGTATCTCTAGTCTAATCTCACCACAATGCAAAATTTATTCTAATCTAAGTTATTTTATAATTTTGTAGTGTCCATGCTGTAAAAAGAACTATCCTTGTCGTATCTGTCATGATGAGGTAGAACTTAACCATGAGTTAGACAGATTTGCTGTTACAAACATTATCTGCACAGAATGCAAGGAAGTACAGCAGGTACCACATGTTAATGTAAACTTTTCAGGACATTAGAATCCAAAATTGATTTAATAAATGTATACATTGTATATTTTGTTATTGCCATTATTAATTTTAAGAGTAAAATACATTGTGTATAATCATTGAGTGGATAAATACATTGTGTATAATCATTGAGTGGATAAATACATTGTGTATAATCATTGAGTGGATAAATACATTGTGTATAATCATTGAGTGGATAAATACATTGTGTATAATCATTCAGTGGATAAATACATTGTGTATAATCATTGAGTGGATAAATACATTGTGTATAATCATTGAGTGGATATTAATAGATTGCTGTCATTGTAGAATCAAACAGGCTTTTGAATCGTTTGATATAACTCTTCAAGAAGTTTCTTTCATGGGTTAAATTTGATGTTTCCTTTAGGTTATACATGTATTATACATGTATATTAGGCCATGCAAAGTTAATTACTTGGTTCTCAGGCCCTTTTTTGTATATTAATTGTCTATAAGTTACTGCAATCATATTTGTAGAATGACTGCACAAAGGAATTTTCATTGTCACTTTTGATTTCCTCCACCAATAAAACTGACCGCCACGATGTAACTCAAATATTGTTGAAAGTGGCATTAAGCAACTCAACCCCATTGACATACTTGAAGGGAGTTGGGTTGGATAGGGGTTTGCTATAGGTGTACATCTAAAATATGAAGCAAAAATATGACCATGTAAATGCACCTTATCATAACAGGCTTTTGATAGAATGAAAGTTACACGTCTTATTAGATTCTTTACATGTAAACTAATGTTAATAAGATATGTTTTATAGGTACAGGAAAAGTGTAACAAATGTGGTGTGGTGTTTGGTAAATATTTCTGTAAAGTATGCAATCTGTTTGATGACGAAGATAAACAACAGTTTCATTGTAAAGGATGTGGTTTATGTAGGTAAGAAAATATACACGTAAATGTGATACTATGGAGTGGTCTGTAAAAGGTTTGGTCATCCTTGGAAGCCCTACTTTCACGATGGAATATGGATGTGCAGTAGCCGTAGATATTATAGCTTTTTTTGCTTTCATGTATAAAATTATAGTTCCTCTATATGGTCAAGTAAATAAATATCTTTAATGTGAAATAGACTATAAAACTATGATATCAGCAACACAACCATGATATCATGTTCATGTTAACCTGTGAAATAGACTATAAAACTATGATATCAGCAACACAAACATGATATCATGTTCATGTTAACCTGTGAAATAGACTATAAAACTATGATATCAGCAACACAAACATGATATCATGTTCATGTTAACCTGTGAAATAGACTATAAAACTATGATATCAACAACACAAACATGATATCATGTTCATGTTAACCTGTGAAATAGACTATAAAACTATGATATCAGCAACACAAACATGATATCATGTTCATGTTAACCTGTGAAATAGACTAAAATTATGATATCAGCAACACAAACATGATATCATGTTCATGTTAACCTGTGAAATAGACTATAAAACTATGATATCAGCAACACAAACATGATATCATGTTCATGTTAACCAAATAAAACATCTGCAAATGTACTATAAATTGTGACAGTAAAACAAATTGACTCTGTTGGTGTTACAATGGATATTATTATATTTCATATAAATTTCCTGTCTTCTCATTGGTTATGGAGCGTGTGCCAATTTAGACTATCACATGGCAGAGGATGATAATTTAGTCTATCACATGGCAGAGGGTGATAATTTAGTCTATCACATGGCATAGCTGACAAAATTGCTCACTTTTCATTTAAGAACACCCATCTGTATAAAACATACACCAAAATGGCAGAAAAATAAACAAATACAAAAAATGTATGTAATTTTATTTATTACACATCAGCGATATCACAGTTTAACACATTTAAAGACAACAGCAATTGAAATTCAGTGCATCAAAATCATAAAAAAGAATGAAACCAGGAGAAAAGAACATTCAGTATAATAAAACAAATAACACATACCTGAGAGGGTGGTAGAGCAGATTGTTACCCCTAGAAATGTCATTGTCAACCTCCGCTTCGCCTCGGTTGACAATGAATTTCTCGGGGTAACAATCTGCTCTACCACCCTCTCAGCTATGTGTTATTTATATACTGCCGCACATCTGTGGATGAAAAAAAACATTGATTATGAAATGAAAGTTTAAACAGTGATGGTCAAGAAGAGTTTGAGGATACCAAAGGGAGGTAATCAGAATCTGTATATCACAGACAACACAATGGTCTAGAGTTTGAAGATACCAAAGGGGTAAACAGAATCCGTATATCACAGACAACACAATGGTCTAGAGTTTGAAGATACCAAAGGGGTAATCAGAATCTGTATATCACAGACAACGCAATGGTCTAGAGTTTGAAGATACCAAAGGGGTAATCAGAATCCGTATATCACAGACAACACAATGGTCTAGAGTTTGAAGATACCAAAGGGGTAATCAGAATCTGTATATCACAGAAAACACAATGGTCTAGAGTTTGAAGATACCAA
>MJUT01016380.1:89691-101148 GCA_002080005.1 Gigantidas platifrons | reverse complement strand
TTATCTAATATCTCAGAGACAGACATTATCACTAATATCTCAGAGACAGACATTATCACTAATATCTCAGAGACAGACATTATCACTAATATCTCAGAGACAGACATTATCTAATATCTCAGAGACAGACATTATCACTAATATCTCAGAGATTCCGATAGGCCTTCAGAACTGACGTTATTGGTTTTTTCGCTGACATCATGATACGTTTTACGTCAGATTGACCGATAAATTTATGTAGGCAAGTTATTAACTGACCTAATATTTTTGTGGTCAATTCAGTGATCCAGACTTTATCAGCGGCACACATCAAGGGAAAATGTCCAATTTGCCGATAAATGATTGTACTTTTAATACATTCAATTATTAAGTGGTCAACTAATTAACTGTAAATCGTTAAAAAAACCACTGCAGCATTACAAACCAACCACCATTTCTACCAATTAATTGCCTTTCACTAATATAATAATATGCAAATCTACCGATATAGAATAAGCAGTCGTTTTCCTTTTCCGCTCATGGCAAGCTGTACTTGATACAACATTATGTGATAAAGTTTTTCAGTGACTTGTGGCAGGTCAGTGGTTTTCTCTGGGTACTCCAGTTTCCTCCACCAAGAAAACTGACCGCCACGATATAACTGAAATATTGTTGAAAGTGGCACCATATTCCCAACCCCATTTTCCTTTTGACGAATACAAGTTTGACTGTCTACAGACTTGGGCTGTCATAATGATCTGTATAAATATTATCTTGTACCTTACTTATTACACCAAAACTAATCTCTAATTTGTCATATTTTGAATAAATTGGTATCTCAGCTTCTTTCCATTAACTTCTCTGGAAAAATATTGTTGGATTTCATTGGTCTTTTAAATTAAGGGATTGACATGATTGGTCAAGACTAAAATAACACTTGTAAAAACAATAATAACTACATATATTAATGAAACTCAAATAGCACGTTTATTTCTAGTATCAGATTTTTTTTATATTAGACAGACACTGTGTTTTTTATTCATGGATGTTTAATATTTAAAGAAACCAATTTTTTTGTGTAAGAAAAAATTGAAATATACATACTTGATCTCCAGTTTTTTCCATCATGCATTTTTACATCAGTTACAATACTTTTAAATTGCTTAAAGATCTGATACAACATTATGTGATAACGTTTGTCAGATACTTGCGACAGGTCAGTGGTTTTCTCCTGTTTGTCAGATACTTGCGACAGGTCAGTGGTTTTCTCGGGGTACTCCAGTTTCCTCCACCAGTAAAACTGATCAGCACAATATAACTGAAATATTTTTGAACGTGGCGTTAAACACTATAAACCTAAGCCTAAACCAAACTTCAACATGAGCGGGATTTGAACTCTTTAGTGGTGGTAGGCACTGATTACACAGGTAGTTGTAAATCTAATTACCATATGAGCATGACCTTGACAGCCCCTTGAATGGTATAAGTGTAGTGATGTAAAAGGTTCTATTATTTGCCAGAAATGTGCAAACTCATCATCAAACTTTGTACTTTCAACTTGATCTAAAAATAGTAATTAAGCCAACAGTTTCAATGGGAGATTAATTATAATGAGCAACAATGTGTGAGTTTTGCATCTGAAAGTATAACTGATATTGTTTTTTTAACTCTTTCAGGGCTATTAGGTTAAAAAGTACTGATGCCATCTCCAATGTCAATCTGACCTGATAGAAAACCTATTATCATCTTTCCCGCTGTCTTTATGTCTGTCTATCCATGCCAACTCCTGTGTCCTTTGTTCGATGTTCATTATAGGATTAAACGCTTCTTTTCAGGAGTTCATGCATGTGTAAACAATTTTTAAACGTTTATGTAAAGTTTGTGAGTGCATCAGCACCGTTTACACATGCATGAACTCCTGAAAAGAACCGTTTAATACTTATAATTCTTCCACGTGAATCTTTTCCCTATTTTGATTATTAAACTGATTTTCAGGCTTGCTTTCAATCGGACACTATCGTTTCCTGTCGGCGGCCGCCATATTGTTTATACTGATTATGCAAAAAAGTTCATCGAGTTATGAACAGATCAAGAACGAAAAAGTTCATCGAGTTATGAACGAATCAAAAACAAACACGTGACAGTACTCTTGTCCAATCAAAAGGCACGAAAACAATATACATTAATTCTACAAGAATTATAAAATTTTGTACAATAACAAATTACGATATTTAAACATTGCTTTTAGTACAATATTCTGGTCCAACTAGTTTATGCAGAGTTATGAGGCTTTGAACTTGGAAATTTGGACCAGTACAGTGGGGACCTTGTCATCATAACTTCCCCTGTGTTAGTTTGAATTATAGGTGTCAGGGGTTTGTTGTTAGATCCTAGTGTACAGATGTGTATTTTGGTTTGATGTTCTGGTCCATGCATGGCTAGTTTATTTTAAAGATTTTATTGCAATTTCCTTGAAACTTTTTTGCAGAATACCCTTTAGGAAAGGAAGCAACTTTTGGTGTTCAAATCAAAATTTCTTTATTGTTTGCTGAATAAAAATAGGATTGAAACTTTTGCAGAAAACCCTTTAGAGTAGGAAGCAACTTTTGATGTTCAAATCAAAATTTCTTTATTTCTTGCTAAAGAAAAATAGGGAGTATTCTTAGCAAGTGGCTGCTTGCTATAATGCCTATTTAAAATCTAATGAGTCTACTAGTAGCTAAGTCCAGTTTGAAAACATGGACACTACAAATTATCAAACTGCTTACCTTCCGGAGCACCCGAGTTCACCCCCGGCTTTTACTGAGGTTTGTGTTACTCGGTCTTTAGTTTTATGTGTATGTTATGTAGATCGTTGTTTGTCCTTTTGTCCCTTTTTCTTTTGGCCATTGTGTTGTCTGTCCTTCGAATTACACATTCTGTTTATACCTTTGGTATCTTCAAACTCTTCTTATAATATGTACACATTAACCATGTAGATACAAGTATAGTCAAACCTGTATTAAAAGGTCACCTTTGGGACAAAGACAAAGTGACCTTATAAGACAGGTGACCCCTTAAAAGAGGTTCAATTCATATGAAATGTTCTATGACCGAACAAGCAAAAGGTGGCCTTTTATTGCAGGTGGCTGCTTAATAGAGGTGACCGCATATACAGGTTTGACTGTATAAGTACATTGTATGAACTAAAGATATAATATGCTGTATTTTATGATGTATTTCAGTAATTATGGATGCCCTATATGTGGTGAAGCAATGGTGGACATGCATAAGGTATGGGGTCAGTTAGATGAAGAAGTTGCTAATTGTCCTATGCCAGAAGAATATAAAGATTACTATGTACAAATTCTATGTAAAGATTGTCATAAGGTAATATATATTAAGCTATTTTTGCTGACTAAAGGGCAGTAATTTATTACTTCAAAATCATACTAGGGGCTGTCATGTTCATGATCGTATGGTAATTGGATTTACAACTACCTGTGCAATTATTGCCTATCACCACTAAAGTTTTGAGTTCGAACCCTGTTCAGGGCAAGATGCACTTACTACAACATTATGTGATAAATTTTGTTAGTGACTTGCGACAGGTCTGTCGTTTTCTCAGGGTACATTTGTACTATGATTTCCTCCAGCAATAAAACTGACATCCAAGATATAACTACAATGTTGTTGAAAGTTGTCTTTTATTATCAATGTTAAATCATCACTAGTTTTGGTCAAAATTTACATATCAGAGACAATTTGTGAAATGTTCAGATAAATCACACTCAACATTCCTTTGATTAGATTTCTGAATTTAGATTTATCTGGAAGAATTAATTAATCAACAAAGTATTATACCTACAGGTATACTTGTATAAACATTGCTATTTTTTATTATTCTAAGTTGAAGAATTAATTGATGTCTAGCCATGCATTGTATAAGCTGTTTTTTATCATTCTAAGTTGAAGAATTAATTGATGTCTAGCCATGCATTGTATAAGCTATTTGTTTTGCCATTCTAAGTTGAAGAAGCTATTTTTTACCATTCTAAGTTGAAGGATTAATTGATGTCTAGCCATGCATTGTATAAGCTATTTTTTTTACCACTCTAAGTTGAAGAAGCTATTTTTTACCATTCTAAGTTGAAGAATTAATTGATGTCTAGCCATGCATTGTATAAGCAAGATTCATGTCATGACATGAAAATTATTGATCATCAATTTTTTCTTTTGCAGGAAAGTAATGTTATATTTCATGTAATTGGATTGAAGTGTTCACATTGTGGGTCTTATAACACATGTAGAGCTGCTAATCCTACTAACAACTCTTCTGATACAAATCAGACAACTCAGCCAAGCCAAGTGTCAAGTTCACATGAGCCAAACCAAATGTCAAGTCCACATGAGCCAAACCAAGCGTCAAGTTCACATGAGTCAAGCCAAGTGTCAAGTTCACATGAGCCAACCCAAGTGTCAAGTTTGCATGAACCAAACCAAGTGTCAAGTTCACATGAGCCAAACCAAGTGTCAAGTTCACAAGAGCCATAATTAGAAAGCACACCCAAAATCAAATAGAGATGTTGGTGAAGGACAGCAAGAACAAAATACTGACATTGATAGACAAGGAGATCAAATAAAACCAGCCAATTAAATTAGGAATTGAAAAGTACAAGAATGAATTGTATAAAATTGTTTTGATTTCATAACATTTTATCTGTAGCTCAGCTGACCCAAAGCATCATGTGAGCTATTGCCATGACTTGGCATCATCCGTCTGTCTGTTAGGTGTAAATATTTCTGAAACCACTGAGCCAATTTAAACCAAAGTCAGCCTGAATCGGCAAACAGCTTCTTCTCTGAAACAGTTGACCAAAGTCAGCCTGAATCGGCAAACAGCTTCTTCTCTGAAACAGTTGATGTATTAAAACCAAGCTATGTGCAAATGATATTTCAAATTTGTAATTTTAGTGCCGATATGAAATCCAAGATAACGGACACCATGTCACCATGGAAATAGTTTCTTCTCAGTAAAAAATTTCACATATTTAAACCAATTTTATCCACAAATGATTTTATGGTAGACCTCTACCAACCTTGTGATTTTGATGCTAATTTGAAATCGAAGATGACCATCAGTGTCTGTAAAGGAATTTCAATTTTTTTTATTCATTTCCCCAGTCCTCGAAATGAAAATTTGAACTTACTACTGGTCCGAATCAAATTCTTTATTTTTAAGAATATCTAAATAAAAACTTAATAATTTTCTGGTCCGAACAAAGTTTTACTGGTCTTGGGCCAGAGGACCAGTGCTCATCCACTGCAGCTTGCGTGATATGATAGTTGTATTTACACCTACCTATACAATTAGTGCCTATCAACGCCTTTAATTTGTGAGTTTGATTTGCGGCCATGACCAGGTGTACTTATTGCACTTTTATATGATTAATAGTTGTCGTTGACATGTGGCAGGTCCATGTATTTTGAGGAAATAAAACTTTATACTCTCAGGAAATAAAACTAACTGCCACATTATAAGGGAAATATTTTGTTGAAAGTAGCTTCTATATTTTTTAATTACCTAACACTTAAGCTATACCTAGTTAGATCGGAATGTAATGATAATGTAACAATTGATATATATTTTTTTATATGTTGTTCAGTTTAAAGATATGATGGTTCCTTGCCTTAATAAAATTATTATTATTATTATTTATTATTGATAAAAGGGTACCAGTGTGAATATAGATATATAAATATTCATGATAATTTCAGATATATATATCTTTAAACAAACTAGATATATATTCATTATATATATCTAGTTAGTTTAAAGCTAAAAATAAACAACTATATTCATGTTTTATGTAAGGTACAGATCATGCCAGATTTGTAAAAAAAAACTTTTATTTATTCTAAGAGGCATTAACAAACTTTTACAGTTATACTTACTGTTTAGATATTAGTATATAATTATAAGTTCAAATGATTTATTTTTTTTACCCTTTTTATCCCCTCACCAACGAAGTTGCGAAGGGATATAGTAACGCTACCGTCCGTCCGTCCTTCCGTAACATCCTTGTGAACACTCTAGAATCAACATCCTTCGATGGATTTTGACCAAACTTGGTACATACTTAGTCCTTATAAGAATCTGGAACCCTATTGATTTTCAAGGTCAAAGGTCAAGGTCACTGGGTCAAATTTTTACTGCATAACATCCTTGTGAAAACTCCTGAATCAACATCCTTCAATGGATTTTGACCAAACTTGGTACATACTTAGTCCTTAAGAGAATCTGGAACCCTATTGATTTTCAAGGTCATCGGGTCAAATTTTTACCGCATAACATCCTTGTGAACACTCTAGAATCAACATCCTTCAATGGATTTTTACCAAACTTGGCACATACTTAGTCCTTAGGATGGTCTGGAACCCTATTGATTTTCAAGGTCAAAGGTCAAGGTCACCAGGTCAAATTTTTTACCACGTAGCATCCTTGTGAACACTCTAGAATCAAAATCCTTCAATGGATTTTGACCAAACTTGGTACATACTTAGTCCTTAAGAGAATCTGGAACCCTATTTATTTTCAATGTCATAGGTCAAAGGTCAAGGTCACCGGGTCAAATTTTTAGGCGAGGGGATATGCCACACTTTACGTTGCCCTTGTTATTTTTGTTTTGATATGTATTATATTCAAATTTAGTTTTAAAAAATAAAAATGTTCTTTCACCATTTGTGTTTTACTGCAGATGCAATATTTACTATCTCACATGTCCCAAAATGTCTTGTCAAATTCAGTTATCATTTTGCATTTATCATGGTATGTATTTGAAATTTTAAATATTGTAGAAATTTTAATATGGTCCTTTACAAATAAAGGTTAAAGAAACCCAGAAAAGACCAAAGGGGTAGTCAAGAATGGACAATCCAGAGACACAAGCAACATTGGGCACAAGACAAAAAACGATGACAAAATAAAAAAAATACAACACAATAAACTAAAAAGATGAACAAGGACCCAACCTAAAGACAGAGATGAACACAGGTTCTGTGGATGTCCATCATCTCGGGATACATAGTCTGTAGGAAAAATATATCAAACCTTTTCAGATGTTTAACCCTGCCACTCCATTTGAATTCTGAATCATATGCCAGAAACTTGACTTTCATGGATTCTTCAAGTAGCTCTTATTATGTTATATATGGATCTGTCGTCTTTGTCTTCCTCAGTTTATAGACACAATGGTTTCTGCGTGATAGCTTTAATTCTACTGTTTAATGTAGCACCCAGAAAGATGTTTTAAGAATCCTCTTGCCTTAAGCCAATGAACAATTTGAAAGCAAACTTGATTAGAATGTTCTATATTTGATAACGAACAAAGTTTTTTTGTATTATATCTATATTACACCTGTTAACACCTGTTCCTCTGGGTGCCAGGAAACCTCAAAAGGTTTACAAATATTTACAATGAACAATATAATTAAATAATAAATACGGGTAGTAATAATACAATACCATCAGCAAATAAATCATATTTTATCTCTCATATTCAATTTATAAACATACATTTTTACACAGTACACAATGAAAGGAATAATTAATACAACTAAATTCATAATGTATCCAATAATAACTGTAATTTCCTAATATCATATAAGTTTCGAACTTCTGGGTTTTTAATCATCATTTGTATGTTACTTCTGAGGTCATTTTTGAGATTTGTGATAATTATTACTTCCCTGTAAATGCTTTTATTATATTTTATATAATTTCTTGTTTTCCAAATTACCCATTTTAATACATGTATAAAAATTACCACATTTACTAAAAGTAGATCTTCAGTTATTTCTCCCTCATACACCCCAATGATTAAGTTTTCCTCAACAAGTACTATATTCTTTTCAAAAATTATATTAAAAATGTGTTTTAGTTCATCTAAGACATGTTTAATTTTATGACACCTGTAAAACAAATGCATAAGGGACTCTTTCATTTTTACAAAAATGACATTGACCATTTGATTTTCCCATTTTTTGTAATCTATATTCTGAATAGACAATGTTATGCAAACATTTCCATTGGAACTGGATAATGCTTTGTTTACATTTAATCTTGTTCAGTATATACCAAATTGATATCCAGTTAAATTTGTTTTCATGCAATGTATCCCATTTTAATTGACATTTTGCACGATTGGTTTACCTATATCTTTCTGGATATTCTTCAGTTTCAGCTCTTTTGGAACAATTATTTTATTATTATGATTTCTAATATTCAAATTACTATCTATTTTTAAACCTAATGATTTTTTGTATCTTTTCATTATCCTCTGATTTTAATATCTTTACAAAATTTTCTGGTATTGATTTTTTTTATTTTTGCCCATTCTGATATCCAGTTCCTTTTATCATCCAGTCTATTAAATATAGTCTGATTATCAACAAAAGTATTATTGTTTTTGTCCCATATATCGTTTATTTTAAATATATTATTTCTCAAAAATGATTGAAAAAAAGGGGATTTCTGTTAAATTTGATCTCAGAGTTACCAAATATGTTTTTATCTAAAATGTCATTTTTAGACTCCGTAGAACATGACCCAAAAAAAATGTTCCATATGCTTGTATAGCATCTTGATAGTATTTTGGAAAGCTGCACTCAGGTTTGGAAAAGAACTTGTGATTAAGCTAATCATATGATTAGCCATAATTACGTGATTCATTCCTAATCACACAATTAACTAATTGAATGATTAAAATATGATATATTAAAACATTGATTAATAAAGAGTTCAGCAACAAAATTTAATCATTGTGTTAGCTAAGTATGTGATTAGGAATGAATCATTTAATTATGGCTAATCATATGATTAGCTTAATCACAAGTTCAACAACGGACCTCAGAAATTTAACCTTTATGGAGAAAACTTTAATTGTTAAAAAAAAATTCTGTTAGCTCAAATGGGATTTGAAACTGAAATGAGAGGGATACCAGAGAAATATAAAAAAGAGGTGAATGATTTGATTTGGAAATTTCTTTGGGACAATAAACCAAACCAAATAGAAAGAAACGTATGTTGTTTAAATATTAATGAAGGGGGGATGGGAATGATTAATATAGACAATTTTGTCAAAAGTAAACAGATAAAACTTATATATAAAATAATCAACAGTGAGGTGGACTCATGGAATGTGATAGGCAAATACTGGTTACAGAAATACGATAATAAATTTGGAGTTGATTTTTTTCTTTGTAAATGCTCCGATATTAAAGTTTTAGATATTGCATCCATTCCAAAACACATGACATATTTTAAGAAGGGGTCGTCATGGCCATAATCGCATGGTAGTTGGATTTATAGCTACCTGTGCAATCAGTGCCTATCACCACTAACGTTGTGAGTTCGAATACCGCTCAGGCGAGGTGTACTTGATACAACATTATGTGCTAAAGTTTGTCAGTGACTTGCGACAGGTCTGGTTTTCTCCCTGTACCCAGGTTTTTTCCACTAATAATTGACCACCAGCTGATATAGCTAAAATATTGTTGAAAGTGGTGTTAAACACCATAACCCTAACCCATATTTTAGTAACGCCCATATGGGTAAGTGTATTAAAAGTTTTTTCTTAGAAACTGAAAACTTGATTGAATTCAAACTACATGCATTTTAAACATGTGGTCCTTAATAAGTTTTACATTTTTTTGTATGGATCGGAACTCATAATTGTTGCCACTCAGAGAGATGAACGCAGAAGTCACAGGTCGGAAAATAATTTTGAGTCCAGGGACAAGCTAAGGTTAAATAAGAATACAGTCAACAAAATGCCTAAAACACACAGAAGAGTCCAACAAAACATTCCAAACATCAAAATCACACAAAATAGAGTAGCAAAACTCCTGAGGAATATAAACCCCTCCAAGGCATCGGGTCCAGACAACATACCAAATAGAGTCCTAAAACAATGTGCAGACCACCTGCCTCCCTCATTAACCATCATATTCCAATGTTCAATAGACCATAGCAAACTTCCACATGACGCTAAACGCAAATGTATCCTGTATATTCAAGAAAGGGGATAAACACGCTACAGAAAATTATAGACCAGTATCGCTCACATCAGTACCATGCAATCTACTAGAACATAAAATATGTGGACACATGATGAAACATCTAGAGAAGCACAACGTCTTGACATCACTAAACCATGGGTTCAGGTCGGGTTACTCCTGCAAAACGCAACTTATAGTTATTTACATTGTACCATACAGGACATAGGACATGCTGCAATCATTCGACAAAGGGAAACAAGTAGACATAGGAACCCTAGACTTCTCTAAAGCCTTCGACACAGTCCCCCACGACAGGCTTCTCCATAAAATAGATCAGTATGGAATAAGAGAACCACTGCACACATGGCTCACATCCGTCCTAACAGAAAGGAAAATACGAGTGTCACTTGAAGGCGAAGACTCTGACGAGGCCACAGTTGACTCAGGGGTACCACAGGGAACAGTGCTGGGACCGATACTTTTCCTGACCTACCAAACTCTGTCAAATCATCAGTGAGACTATTCGCAGATGTCTGCCTTTTGTATCGAGAAATTAACAACGAAAATGACCATACCACCCTACACCAGGCTGGGGAATGCGTTTCAATGCCAAAATGTGTTACATTCTAAGCATGAAGAAGAGCCATCACTCCTATACATTAAACAACCAAATCCTGGAACAAGTACCATCAAACCCCTACCTAGGACTACAAATAGTAGAAGACCTCAAATGGGAGGAACATATAAACAACACCTGTAAACAAAAACAGTTCTACACTTGGATTCCTCAGGAGAAATCTACAACACTGTCCTAGAGAATGCAGAAGAACCGCATATATTGTTCTCGTAAGATCAATTATGGAATATGGATCAGTCATATGGGATCCATATACAAAACTGGAGAGTATTCAAAAAAGGGGAGCCAGGTTCATAACCAAAGATTACAAAAGCAGGGAAGAAGGATGCATGACTAAAATGCTAAATGAGCTAAACTTACCAACCTTACAGTCCAGAAGACAGAAACAACGCCTGATCTTCTTTTATAATATAAAGTGGTTGAGGGGCAGGTACCAGCAATGCCGCCGGACCTATTTGTAAATTACCAGAAACCAAAACGTCAAATCAGAGCAAAACAATTTGACAATTGTGTAACTACTAATATAGTGACTTCCTCGGTAAGATACAACAGTACATGTATAGTGATTCCTCCGAGTAGAACCTGATCAATATATACACTCATTCGTTATACCGACAGCAGCTGATTGGAACAACATGTATAGTGATTCCTCCGAGTAGAACCTGATCAATATATACACTCATTCGTTATACCGACAGCAGCTGATTGGAACAACATGTATAGTGATTCCTCCGAGTAGAACCTGATCAATATATACACTCATTCGTTATACCGACAGCAGCTGATTGGAACAACATGTATAG
>MJUT01016380.1:72575-88729 GCA_002080005.1 Gigantidas platifrons | reverse complement strand
AGTAGAACCTGATCAATATATACACTCATTCGTTATACCGACAGCAGCTGATTGGAACAACATGGACGAAAACACCGTATCCACAGAGAAATTCGGAAGTCCGCGCTCGCGGTACATCGTGACTAAGTCGCTCTCCACCTGTCATATCATAGCCCAGCAGGGATCTTATGACGTAACATTACAGATCCAGATACAGAAAACACAAGATCAAATATACTAGTAGCTCGGTCGACGCCAACCCTCATAAACACTGACTGAGACCAGGTGCTCCGAGTGGGCTAGCATCTCTTTCCCAATCTATGCCACTGATAGTACTTTCAAAAGCCACTTGAACAGCATATGTGGTGCAATGGTTACTGTGCCAGCCTCGAGTGCGAGATACATTGGGTTCAAACCCCGGTCGGGTCAAACCAAAGACTTATAAAATTGAGAAAAAAAAATGTTCATTTGGCATTAAATAAGAATAACTTGTGCACTCAAAGTCACTTTAACAAAACCAGATTTCAAAATGTTCCTCTGATTAGCAGGCTTCTTCTTTCTCGAGATACAACATTATGTGAATTGTGGGTACTCCGGTTTCATGCACGAATAAACCTGACTGCTACTATATAGCTACGATATAAATATTGTTGAACGTTACATGTTAAAGCACTAGAACTCTAACTCCTAACCTTAATTATTTGAAATTTTGTGATATTTTGATCACACTTTATTCTCAAAATATACTTTACTAAACGGCTTATAAAAGATGGGAGATATCATCCCTAATCGTATATTTATCATCAAATTATTTCATTTATTCATTGATAGAAAATTAATGCCAGTGGTTTTATTCACATGGTATCTGCTTCTAAAAAACAACTTACTACTAGGAGACACAAGCCGATTATTTGTCTATTTGTGAATGAAATGGAGATTACAAGTCAGCATGTGTTCAAGTGTTGGATGTTAAGATTGAATTGAATTCATAATCAATGTGGTACAGATGCTCTTGACAGAGTACACGTGTACTCATTAGCATTGTGCAGATTATTTTTTTTTAAAGCGAAACATTATTATTATATAATCTTTTTGCATGCAAAATCTGAAAATTTTCTTCAAATATTACCAAAATTTCTTGTTGAAAACTGACATATTTTATGTCAATTATGAAATTTGGCGACAATGTTTTTCCAGACAAAAAAAAATATCCCCAAGACCATAAAGAAAGTTAAATAGTTGTCCTCTTATCTGAAACGACCTAAGAAACATCTATAGCCTGTTTTGTATGGAGTAACCAACCAATTGTTATGATGCATATTTTGTCATTACATAGGTTTATGAGTTAACATACAAAATGTACTCTGTTGTGAATGCAATTCTCGTAAGTTTGGGATGCTGTTGTGTCAATTGAAAAGCTGTTGTGTTAGACTCCCTCCTACATTTGTATGTACATTGATATGCTAGGACTACTGTTTTGCTCATTGTTGAAGACCTTACTGTGACTGAAATGAAGAACAATAATAAGAGTGCTGTTTCTTTGCTTTAAATTTTATCTAAGTGTAATATTGAACAGTCTTTCATGGCCATTTACGTCCATATCTTTTCTTACTAATCATTGTTATGTAGATTTAATTCATAGTGTGTTACGACTGGTGTTATATGAATTGAAATGTTGGTGTGTTATGACTCTTTTTACGTAAATTGATATGCTCGTATATATGGTACAGTGGTAGGACTCCTGTAAAGTAAATTGAAGTATTGGTGTGTTAGGAAATAATCGTTACAGAAAACAGAAGGAACAATCAAGAATAGCTAACCCAGAGACACGGGCAACATTATGCACAAGACACGGAACCAAAATATGCACAACAAGAATCACAATACAGAAAAAAAAAGATGAGCAACATGAATCCCATCAAAAGAAAAGTAGGGTGAACCCGAATGCCCGTTATATTAAGGGTAAGTGTTTCCCGTTTCTTATAAGATACCCACTGTGTTACTCATATAATCAAGTCCTGTAAGTACAAAAGGACCAACAACCATATACAAAACATACACATAAAACTAAAAATCCAGTAACACGAACCCCACTAAAAATCTTGTCAGTGATGGATGAAAAGCAAAAGTCGTAAAATTTAGGAGGACCGTAGCCTTATCTTAGACTTAGTAGCTTTTGCGCAAGAAGCTGAGGTCTGTCCAGAAAATCGCTCTAATAATCACAAGCCATAGAATAACCCACAAGTTGTGATGAAATATAAATCTACAGGATGGAACTGCTGGAATATTGCTTCTGATGAAGGGGAAGTTGATAATTGTAAAAGTGGAGTTATCACGTTTATGGTAGAGTTGTGTTTTTATATTTTTTGTTGACGATTCCAATGTGAATGTTAAGGTAAGAAGCAGACTTTTGAGTGTAAGGGTTATCCTTGACATTAAGCTCATTTGTGAGTTGTAATGTTAAGTATGTTGTATTGGGACTCCTATTTTGAGAAATTATAGGGCTGGCATCTTAGGACTCCTGTTTTGAGAATTTAAGGGCTGGTTTCTTAGGACTCCTGTGTTGAGAATTTAAGGGCTGGTGTCTTAGGACTCCTGTTTTGAGAATTTAAGGGCTGGTGTCTTAGGACTCCTGTTTTGAGAATTTAATTCTTCACACGAAATACCCCTAAAAATTTCGCGCCTCCCTCCGCTCGGCGCGATTTTTTTAAGTGCGCCCCCGCTAACTTAAAATCCTGGATCCGCCCCTGGTACAGTTACTGCATTGCAAAAAAAGATAGAATACAACGTTTTTAATGCTTTATTGTTTAAAGGATTTGGTGGATATGGTTTATTGTTTTTATAATGCCCAGTTCAATTATAATATATCAATCCTGCTGCTTTCCTTTAAGGTAGCTACATTCATCTTAAAAATTTACCAAAAATTATATAATTTTTTTTCATAATCATCAATAATTTAGATTCCAAAATGATTTCTACATTTTTATGTGTTTCAATATTCTTTCATGTTACTGAAAATGTTAGTTCTCATAATTTTGTGTCATATCTAAACCTATTTCACAGGGTTTTTTTTAAATACAAGTTACAGTTGCATTAAAGTATCTAAAACTAATACACTATTTGTAAGTTTTATTATTCATTTTATCAATCATTTTACTCAAAGATATAGGATGCGTTTTGTCAGACATTAAAAAAATATTGATATTGATCCCAAAGTATATTGTTTTCTGAAGCTACCTTAAAAGTAAATAGTAGTACTTACATTTGTAAGAACTTATTTGTAGTATTTAATAGAAAATTTAATTTAGTTTCATGGAAAAAGACGCCATGATATCACAAACTGTATCAAAATATCGTATCACAGACTGAAAGTTGACTTAGTATAATTTTATGATCTTCATGTAGAACGAGGTACAAAGTTCAGTTTAAGTGGTCTGTCAGGGGTCATAACTGTGACGAGAACAGGTTCAATATCTTCATGGTGATATTCCAACTTGAAATTTTGAACGATCTGAAAATATAAATAACATGCTTGTTATATATATATATTTATTTATTACCTAATAAAGTGTATCTTTCTGTTTTATTGAGTCAAATTTTAGTATTATATATTTTTCGCTATTAAAATGGGCCTGTCGATCTATTGCACTCCCGATGAACTATTGCACTGTGCAATATTCTGCACGTGGCGTCTATAGCACCGACCCGAGTTGACCTTTGAACACGATTTCTGATTGGCTTTCAGTTTTGCCGATTGGCCAATCAAATAATTCGTTGTTTAATCGACTCTGAATTGGTCGTCTGCGGCTTAAACAACAATGACTGCACATGAAGCGGACAGGTTTCCGTCCATAAATGATGCCGATCTGGACGCTCTCTTTGAAGCCAGGGATGCCAACAACACAAAATATGTTATCAAATATAGACTAAGGATACTGCGTGACTTTGTGTGCAGAGAGAAATATTATTTGAGGAATTCGAACAATCAACTAAAATTTGACGCAATAAAACAGAAAAATACACCATATTAGGTAATAAAAATGATTAGGACTTGGTAATGTTTTGCTGACATAAAGAAAAACACTTTCTTGGTAAGGTATTAGGTAATAAATCAGTTATTTAATGGTTTCAGGTGCAATAGACTGGAACATTTGCTCTTTGGTCATTCCCAGGACCTCGGGGCAAATATTCCATTCTATTGCACCCGCAACCATTAAATAACTGAATACTATTAATTTAATGCCACTTTCTTTCCATGGAGAATGATAACACAAATTTGATTGCTTCTTTATAATATTATATCTGGTATTAGACATATATGAAAATATTTCTGATTACAGATCCTTGCAAGGGTGCCGAAGCCAAGACAGGACCTATTTGATAACAGCTAGTGTGTGGTGTGTTTGAGTGCAGGTGAATATGTGAAGGTTTTCGTTGTTTGTTTACTATTATATTTGTATTGTCGTTGATGGTCCCAATTATCAAGAGGGCATTGGGATTCCATAACTGTTTAATCCCGCCAGAGTTGTGTGCATGTCCCCAGCAAGAATTTGAGTTTCCGTCAATATATTGATTGATTGGTGCTTATCATCAACTTTAGCAGTATTTCAGCTATAAATATATGAATTAAGTTTATAATAACTTGGACACCTACAAGAAATTTTTGTTGAATTTTTGTATTTTCTTTTCCTGTATGTTTTTGTCTGTAGTTGATTTCTACTTTTTATTTGTTTATTACTCAGTGAACAATATGTTTCTTGTACATCATATAAAAAATCAAATTGTGTATATGTTCAAAATACTGACCTTTGTCAACATGATGTGTAGTTCTTGTTCTGCAAATCTCCTACCTAGAAATATTATAAATCAGATATTAATATTGAAATAGTACTTGTATAACTGACTATACCTTATAATATAACTCCCTCAATTAACAACCGCTTTAGTAGTTATTTGTGGATTGTTGCAATCCAAACATTGCCAACCTTATTCAATAACACTCTCTTTTTTCACCAGTGGCAATCGTAGCTGTCCTCAGTCCACCATGTGGTATCTGTGTTGTCTATATGTTCATTTATTGTTTATAAACTTGTTTGAATACACCTTATACAGGGCCGTCGTCATAGTTTGGTAGTTGGATTTACTACCTGTGCAATCAGCCCTCATCACCACTAAAGTTGTGAGATTGGAGGTGTACTCGATACAACATTATTTGATCAAGTGTCAGTGACTCCGGTTTCCTCTACCAATAAAACTCATGCCCACGATATAACTGAAATACTGTTGAAGTGGCATGAAACACCACAACCCTAACCCCCATTACAGCTGATATGCTTTCAACTTTATATTCTAGATCAATACAATCGATTAACGATTCATGCTATTTGCCACTTATTGCGCTATGACATGAATATGCGTATCGAATGGATAGGTTACAATAGGTTGTTGATTATTTGTATTATCCAAATCAGATATTTGTGTCAGAGCAGTGAATATCCATTTTATAATTTCGCTAATAACACTTTACCTTTTTTTAATTTAAAATGGAAATCTCGATATTTTATGTACAATTATATAATAAATGATTTTATCCCCAAGATCTATCCCCATCCAAACCAAACTAGAACTGTGAGTGACCTCACTTAGTGATACCCCCCGCTTGCAGTTTAGTAGGAGTTGTGCAACCATATTCCTTCATGTACATCTGCAGGTAGTGTACTACAAGTGTGTAAAGTTTCATAAAAATCCAATAAGCCGTTTAGGAGGAATTGGGCTTAAAAGGTACACCCCCCCCCTTTTCGTGAAAGTATAAGTGGACAGTATAAGTTGAATTATCTCCCCTTTTAAATTTTGGACAGCAACCATATTCCTTCATGCACATCTGCAGGTAGTGTACTGCAAGTGTGTAAAGTTTCATAAAAATCAAATAAGCCGTTTAGGAGGAGTTGCGCTTGCAAGGTACACGGACGGACGGACAGGGTGATTCCTATATACCCCCCCCAAACTTTGTTTGCGGGGGGGGGGGGTATAAATATGTGCTTAGAACATTTACATTTTGCTAAACTTAAACACTATTTGATAAAAACTAACCAATGCACATTCTTGCACCATGGCCCCAGACCAGGTTGGACAACGATTTCAGTTGCCTGTCCATTTTCCCATCTAGCCATCTCTCTGGGCTGAAAGTTGCAGGTTCTGGAAATAGTTTTGGATCGTGGAACATTCCATATAAGTTAGCCTGCACGTGAGACTGCAATGAAAATAAGTACATTAAATATCAAAATCGCGAGATAGACCAAATCGATACCACAAAGCACACACATACATGATGGTCCACTCTCCTGGCTTGGTACAGGCACTTCAATAGAAACTGGCGCTAGTTTTATGGGCCCAAACCTCCCTTCTTAGTAAAATGTGAACTTTAAGCGAGCTTGTCTTACCTGTTTGGAGGCGAGTACAGATAAATGTTATATTTCCTGACAATGTGTGCATATTGTGTTTATACTGCAATGTTATGCATTCAAAAACCCAAAAAAAAACAACAATAATAATAAGATATTCATAAAAAGGTAAAACATAAAACATTGGACGATTTGTATTAGGTGTCTTCAGAGGGTCAATGTTCGACCAATGTCTACTAAGCTTGTCTCTACATAATATAAACCACAAGGTACCAGGATACTTTATGCGCCTAGTATACTTATATAGCAAAGGTTTAAATACATACACCTATATATAGGCAGTAAATGCACGGATTGTAGTACATGTACAATTATAAATGACTAAAACAATGCTAAATGAAACCAACTCTTCGAAATGCCAAGTAGAAACAGATAATATATCTAAATGACAAAACCAGTAGTGTTTACTGAAACGTAATAAAGGAACAATGAACATACCCCAGCTGGAATCATATACCCTCCAATCTCTAAGTCCTCTTCAATATGACGACTGGTAGCGAATGTTATAGGATATATTCTGAAATAAATCATCAAAACATCATGGTATAATAAACTTTGATTTGGTTTAATTGTATTATTTAAGAAATAAATCATGGAAGCCAGAATGTGTTGGGAGTTTTAACATGGATTGGCGGATATTAGTATTTTATCCCGAGCCAGAAGTGAGGGATAAAATTTACAAATATCCGCCAATCCATGTTAAAACTCAAAACACATTCTGGCTTCCATTATTTATTTCGATTCTGATATGTCTAAGAGTACAGATACGGTAGTATACTTTGATTGGAAGACGGTAATTTATTCATACCTTGCGGAAAATGTCGCACTCAATTTATGTAACTCGAATAATACTGCGCCCTCTATCTGCGTTATTCGGGTCACAATTTATACTGCCAATGGAAACGTCAGTCACATTCATCGGCACATGTGCTAATGAGATAATACGAAGAAATAATTCTGTTTTTTTTTTGAACAAAGGGAAAGAGTGAGGTCATGTTAGAATATTAAGTAACCATGATTTAAAAGTACATATGCTACTTTCATATTGTTCGCTCACAGGTGAAGCATTATTAGAATGATTATTTAATATAAATGAATTTTAGTTATACAGAAGTTGTCATTAGTTTGTTCCAAATCACGAAATAGGGTTAGGGTTATGGTGTTTAACCCCACTTTCAACAATATTTCAGTTGTATCATGGCGGTCAGTGTTATTGGTGGAGGAAACCGGAGTACCAGGAGAAAACCACCGATCTGCCGCAGGTCACTGACAACCCTTTTCACATAATGTTGTACGAGTACACCTCGCCTGGGTGCGATTAGAACTCATAACGTTAGTGGAAGGGTAGATCCAAAGGGGGGGCGCACCCCCCCCTAAAATTGGAAAAAATATGATTTTTTTTTGCGTAAAATCGTGATTTTTCACACGAAATACCCCAAAAAAATTTCGCGCCTCCCTCCCCTCGGCGCGATTTTTTTTAAGTGCGCCCCCTAACTTGAAATCCTGGATCCACCCCTGAATGGTGATATGCACTCTTGTTACAGAATCCCATTGAATTTTGTAAGCATATATATATATATATTTGAATAATTGTATGCTGAAACTGCATAAAATAAATATTATTTAAAATAACCTGAATGTTTCCTTTACAACAGCTTTTACATATGTAAGTTTGCTGAGTATTTCTGGAGTAATCGGTTCTTTATTTGGTAAAACTTGTTTAATTTCTTTGTAGAGTTTTTCCTGAACGTCCGGGTTCTTTGCTAAATTATACATCACCCATAATGACCCAGTTGTTGTCTGTAACATAATAAAAAGACATTGAGAAATAAAAAATATAGGTATCTAATGTAGTGTGCATGACCTGTTTCTGGAATAACCATCATCAAGAAAGCTACCATTGTCATCAGTTTACACGCCACCTTTTAAAGTATATCGTCGAAAATTATGAAAATGTTAATATAGGTTGATTTATGATGCTTAACGCCACTTTCAACAATATTTCAGCTATATCGTGGCTGTCAGTTTTATTGGTGGAGAAAACCCGCAGAAAACATTCGACCTGTCGCAAGTCACTGACAAGCCCCGTAGTATGTATAAAATAATTAACAAAATTATAACTATCAATTGACGTTGTGGTATTATTGTTTTTGATTAAAAAAAATTATTACATATAATATACAGATATATCATGTTTGGGAGGGGTATTTGCGAAAAAAATACCAGTCGAGAGACGAAAAATTTCCCGAGCCGAATTGCTGGATTCATTCTTAATATAGCTTGTGTTCTCGTGAATTGAAAAGTGCAAATTCAACATCTTGGCAAATGACTGCATCCTATTATTATAAACGCATATAAATAATGAGATTTTGAATAGGTACATTATATAAAACGGATATCAAACCTTACCGTTTCTGTCGCCCCTACAAGTAAGTCGACTGCGGTTGATAATGCCTCATCAGGTGTAAGAGATTGCTGGGAGAGTAAATATGTCAGGAATGATGTCCTCTCGTCTGGATTCTGTTCTACTGATTGAAGCTGTGCAACTTTCTAAAAAAAAAAAGAAAAAAATCCTGTCATTGTAAAGTTTTTAATAAGAATATTATTTTTAAAATGAACTTGACATTTTTCACCAGACATTATTTATTGCACAGTTGTGGTTAAGTTAGAATAACAGAAAATCTTTCACAATTTACTCATCTTTTCTGAATTATTATTACTATTTCCATTTGAAAACTACATACCTCCTAAAATAAACAATATAAATAAGGGTAATAACAAAATTACCGAACTCCGAACAATCTTCCAAAGGGAAAGTCAAAACTCAAGTATATAAACAGACAAAATCAGTCAACAACCAGAAAACTGTGAAACGACCCTGACTTGGTACAAACATGCAATCCAGGCTTCATGGGGTTCTGGGTTGTGGTGTTTTTCGCCACATTCAACAATATTTCAGTTCTATCGTGGCGGTCAGTTTTATTTGTGGAGGAAACTGGAGTACCCGGAGAAATCCACCGACCTGCCGCAAGTCATTTACAAACTTGATCACATAATGTTGTATCGAGTACACCTCGCCTGACCGAGATTCCAATCCAGGCTTCATTACGAAACTTTAATTTTTTTAGATTTTAGTGCATTACTTAATGGTAAAAATATGTCTGAAGATGATAATATTGAATTCTAGTATACACACCTTATCCACAAATGAACGTCCAATTTTCATTATATTATCTGTATATTGTTCGTACTGTTTCCATGTTTTTGTAGGGTATATCTTATATAGTGGTATGTTGTACATCAACGGCTGCATTAATTTGAAGAAACCTTGTAAATTTTCAATGAAGTCCTGAGCAAGTTGTGGGGTCTGTTCTCCAAGACATCCAATTCTTTCCTCGAATAAAAATGTCCCAATAGCTAAAAATAGGATATGTTGAAATAATGCGAATCATTATTAATAATTAGATTAACAACTACATCAAAATCTATAATTGGTGACAATACGATTGCGCACAATTCACCTGTATTTTAGTGTTCCTTTTGCGCACACTATCTTTCCAATATACCTGCATTACAACGTTTGCGCAAACTTAAAATTCTATACCTCAAGTGAACAGTATTTCTTACACTTATACCTGTATGATTATATAGAACTGGTGAGTATTATTTAATATACATTATTCATTCCGGAAAAAAAATGTGATTTGGAAGCATGGAAAAAATTATCATCAACTGACGGAAACCTGGCCTTCTTATGATGATTTTCAGTATAGAATCCATAGAGAAGCTAAATCATCGAGAACATGGCGATGCACTACAAACGAATGCAAGGCAACATGCACTACTGATCTCAGTGACTTAATGGTGTTAGGTGGCCGATTCGAGCATAACCATTCTGAGCCAGATGAGAGATCGATTCAAAGACATAAAGTTCGTCAAGAGTGCAAACGCAAGGACTCGGATGAACCAGGAAAAAGACCGAACAAGATTATTATGACAGAAATTGCGAAGCAGGACAAAACAGATCTTTTGCCAGGCGATGTTCGTTTGTTTGGAGATGGAATTTTCCAATATTGCCTTTTCTAACAACTTTTTACAACCCATGCATACAAGAACGGTCAATATATGTATCGAGTGTTCTTCTGCCTGACAAGAGTAAGATTACCTATATTAACATGTTTCAGCTGTTCTTCTTCTGCCTGACAAGAGTAAGATTACCTATATTAACATGTTTCAGCACCGTGTTCATTCGTGTTTCTTCTGCCTGACAAGAGTAAGATTACCTATATTAACATGTTTCAGCACCGTGTTCATTCGTGTTTCTTCTGCCTGACAAGAGTAAGATTACCTATATTAACATGTTTCAGCACCGTGTTCATTCGTGTTTCTTCTGCCTGACAAGAGTAAGATTACCTATATTAACATGTTTCAGCACCGTGTTCATTCGTGTTCACATGTTGGAGTGGATCTGAAAATTGCTGTGCTGCATTTAGATTTTGAAATTGCCGTTCATGAAGCTGTGCGTTCAATTTAACCAAACGTAGTAAGAAAAGCGTGTCAGTTTCACTTGGGACAGGCATAGTACCGGAAAATACAAAAATGTGCGCAAACGTTCATTTCTAATTGTGCGTAAACATAGTACTTTTTGTTTCCACCCTATAATTTACACTGATCTAATGAGCATAGACATTGGGGTTTAAGTTAGGGTTATGGTGTTTAACGCCGCTATCAACCTTATTTCAGTCATATCGTGGCAGTTCTATTTATTGGTGGAGGAAACCACCTACCTGCTGCAAGTCAGGCAACATTTAAGTAGATATGAAAAATGTTTACGACAAACTTAATTAGAAGGTGGTAAATAGGTTTAGTGTTGTGGTGTTTAACGCCACTTTCAACAACATTTTAGTTATATCGTGGTGATCAGTTTTATTGGTGGAAGAAAATATAGAACCCGGAGAAAAACCCAGACCTGCTACAAGTCGCTGACAAACTTTATCATATAATGTTGTATCGAGTACACATAGCCATGAGTGGGAATCGAACTTAAAACTTTAGTGATGATAGGCACTGATTGCACAGATAGTTGTCAACCCAACTACCATACGATCACGACTACCCCAAGTAAAGTAGAAAACAAATGTAACCAACCAAGTTAGTTATATACAAACAATCATTTAGTATGCACTTTCCTGAAGTCTGGCTTCAAGTCATATTTTATATATCTTGAAACAGAAAATCGTTCGGACATTACTGAGATGACGACCATATTTTCACAAATAGTGTCCTATTAGAATAGTGATGACGTGCGTCTTTTTTTTTGTAGATAACACACAAAAACAAATTGAGGGCCACGGGGAAGATTAGCTTATTGTTGATAACTGTGTTACCTTCTTGAAATAAAGTCATTACTTACTTACTTACTTACTTACTATTAAATGATGTATATACCGGTTTGGTTTTTCACCAGTCTAAAATATTCTGAGAAGAAAGGTTTTTGTTTACAATTCCGCTGGTACATCATATGTTAATTAAGAATTAAATCATGGAAGCCAGAATGTGTTGGGAGTTTTAACATATATTAGCGGATAAAATTTACTAATATCCGCCAATCCATGTTAAAACTCAAAGCACATTCTGGCTTCCATGATTTATTTCGATTCTGATATGTCTAAGAGTACAAATACGGTAGTAAACTTTGATTGGAAGACGGTAATTTATATTTACGTTTGCGGAAAATGTCGCACACAATTTATGCAGCCAATGGAAAAGTCAGTCACATTCACCGGCGCATGTGCTAATGAGACTA
Organism: Gigantidas platifrons; assembly: GCA_002080005.1. Taxonomy (NCBI): domain Eukaryota; kingdom Metazoa; phylum Mollusca; class Bivalvia; order Mytilida; family Modiolidae; genus Gigantidas; species Gigantidas platifrons. The sequence goes on along the minus strand of MJUT01016380.1, from coordinate 76,483 downwards.
TACCGAATGGATAACTCGCTCGTTTGTTAACAAAGCGAAAGAAGGAGGTCATGTTAGAATCTATGCCAAGTATCGGCGGCCATATTAGTTTTCTAATGAACACACAATGAATACTTTTAAAGAACAGATCTTTTTTTTTAATCATTTACGAACATCTTGGATTCCATCAGTTTACCATTTTTGTTGAGAACAAGTTTTTTTTTCAGTGTTTTTTTTTTATTTTTTTTTATTTTTGCTTTTTATTCTAGATTTAAACTATGTCCATCCGGGAGAAGCACTGTGGTTCATCCAAGTGATTTTACTAATTAAGTTTCGTTCAATTGAAATATAATTAGACAAACGTACGGACATTGGACGAGTGGACGCAAAGTGATGACAAGTTGCATATTTTTGGACCAGGCGAACAAAATAATGACATATCTCCGGGGTTGTAACAAGAGTAACACAACGGGTGATACTAGTGGAGCAGGGACTGACAACCCCGGTTTTAGTGGTGTTCATGTTGCTCAATCTTTAGCCTATGTAGTGTTCTGTAGATTATTGTTTGTCATTCTGTCTCTTTTGTTTTGGTCATGGTATTGTCTGTCCTTCTATTTACGGCTTCTGATTGCCCTTTTGGTATCTTCAAACTTTTCTTACGCGAGCCAGATTTAAGTAATGTTTCATTTTTACTCCTAGATATGAGGATTATAAGAAAGCAATACGAGTTAAGAACTGTGTGAAGAATCAATGACTTAATATGCATGTGAAAACAAAAATGGAATCAACAATGTCAGAAATAATTAACCTACTATCTGATTTACTGGGTCGTGTTTAGTCTGGGACACATTGCTTACATGTCGGTAATTAATCAGTGTATTTAGTGTTAGACACAGATTAACTTAAATCAGCAATAACACATGGAGAATACATCAATGGAATACAATGTAATTACGTTCAGCAGTAATGCTGAACATGCAGATTTTAATTCATTATTAAGTACTAGTAGTTGCATGCTATTTTTAACCCCTGAGCCTCAATAAGTACATTTAAGTAATAATTAAGACGGTTAGGGTTATGGTGTTTAACGCCACTTTCAACAACATTTCGGTTATATCGTGGCGGTCAGTTTTATTGATGGAGATGACCGGAGAAAACCACCGACCTGTCGCAAGTCCCTGACAAACTTTATCACATACTGTTTTATCGAGTACACCTCGCCATGATCGGGATTCGAACTCACAGCTTTAGTGCACTGATTGCACAGGTAGTACCCTAATACGACCACGACCACGACGCCCCTGTAATAAGTCATGTATAACAAAATTTAAAAATACGTATATTAGATTACTTTGTTTTACTTATATATATCAACTTACATTCCATGGCCCATTTGAAAATGTCCGTTTCTAGGCCATTGATCTCAAAATGTTGGTTCCTCCTCGTCTTAAGATGTTCCATGAAATCGTCTGCTACTGTATCCATCTCTTCACAATAATCTAAGACTTCTTTAATCTTCAACATTTTTTTACTGACTACACTTCTGTGTTTGTGCCATTCTTCTCCTTGTCTAGAAGGTACGGAAATTAAAATGAGGATTAGTGTTAGAGTTTTGGTGTTTAACGCCACTTTCAGCAATATTTCAGTTATATCGTGGAGGTCAGTTTTATTGGTGGAGGAAACCGGAGTACCCGGAGAAAACCACCGACCTGTCGCAAGTCAATGACAAACTTTATCACATCATTTTGTACAGATTCGAACTCACAACATTAGTGTAGTGGTGATAAGCAGTGATTACATAGGTAGTTGTAGAGCCAACTACCATACGATCACGACCACGACTGCCCCCGAAATTAAATTAAATCAAAATAAAGTAATGCAAATAAACAAATGTATTACAATTAGAGAAATGTACTGCTCTCAACAATTTGATGTGTAAAAAAGGAAACAATTTACAGCAAGTACGCACTTTTATATACTTTAGTACTTATATATTCTTATGTTCAAATGCTTTTAATTTACACGTAAGCGTAAATTCCGTTTGTCTTTTTTTTAATATGGTTGAGTATCACTCAATACGTTTTCTCGTTTTGATCCGATGAACTATATAAATTCATACATACGCATTGACGAGTCCTAAGCCCATATTCTTTTTTCTTCTATAGTGTGCCATGGGTTCCATTTCTCTTCTGTTCGGGTATTTTCTTTCTGCTCGGATGACTTTGTTATACTCTGAAGGGTCACTAATAACTACTGTTGAAATGCTTGCTATTTTCTCTTTATAAATTGGTCCAAAGTCTAAAGCTCTTTGTTTGTATGCCTAACAGAAGGGAAAACTAGGACAATGAAATTAGAAAATTGTTTACCATTGCGGTTTTTCTCCCATTATAGACAATTTATATCTTTGCAAGACATGTTATGCGGTTTGTAGAGATGGACTGAGGCACACATTGGTATTTAATAACAAAAATGGAAACAAATGTAATTGTAAATATGTATATAAAGACACGAAATCATTAATTGTATATAAAATGTCATGTCAGATTTTCTCTTAAATATTTGCAGCATTTTTTATATTTAAATAACATAGAAACGTCCTTTAAACATGTGACTTACAAGGATTGTCTCTATAGAATTACTTGTCAATTGATTATTCATGTAGAACGTTTTGTATTCAGACGACATTCAGTCTTTTATTATAACAGAATCTGCTGCTGACCATCAAAACGGTCAGTTGTCTTCAATGATTACTTGGATATTTATTTTGAGATTAAGGGTAAATATGAAAAAAATTAAGTTATTTTTTGTTTTCTTGCAATGAACACTTGCTAATAAAAGCACGTTTATATTTAGTAGAAAACAGGTAGAAACTAGAAAAGATGAATTGTCTTATCTAGGTGTGTTACTGATAAAAAACTGGAAAATTTAACAAATTAAAGAGGTTTGTTGTAAAATGGGCACAAAAGCAATGTATGAGATGCATGGCAATACACAATCTTTTGTTAATGTATGATGAAGATAACAAGGGGATAATCAGTAGCCGTAAATCGATGTACAAAAGAAAACGGATAAAGGAGCAAAAATTATCTACAAAATACAACTGAAAAACTGAATATTGAGTAACACGAATCCCACAAAAAATCGGGGGTGAACTCAAGTGCTGAGGAAGAGTAAAGATTTTCTGTTCGCTCCGCTAGTGGCAACCGTCGTGTTACTCTTGTTACAAGCCCTATGATGTGGCAACCGTCGTGTTACTCTTGTTACAAGCCCTATGATGTGGCAACCGTCGTGTTACTCTTGTTACAAGCCCTATGATAAGTTAAACAAATGAGGAAAGGATCAAGGAATGTTAACTAAAACACCAATCTAACACTGTTGGGATGACTATTCAGAGAAAAAGAGAGATACTAACTCATTTCCCTTTCATATTAATTTTAGTTCTTTTTTCTGCCATCAAGGTACTAAAGTATCCCTTTTTCAAATTTAAGTATTTCTTATAGTAACAATATCGGTGTCACCACTCAAATTCAGTATTAATGTACTTCCAATTTACTACCGATGTTGATTAGTTTTACTTACTTCAAACATTTTATTAAATCGAAGTCCATCTTTTTTGAAATAGTCGAATAATGTTCCCACAAACGGTAGCCCTTTGGGTCCTGGTACTTGATGAAATGGTTGTATTGTGCTTGCTGGTGTGATTGCATCTTCTGTTGTTGGTTTTTTTACCATTGCAAAGTTGTCAAATTTATTTCCGAATGGACACTACAATAAACGGAATAATTTAAATGATCCAATGTCTTTCTAAATGGAGACTTTGGTATCTTCAAACTCTTCCTACAATAAACTGAATAATAAAAAGTTGTCAATGTCTTTCTGAATGGACACTACAATAAACAGAATAATAAAAGTCTTCAAATGTCTTTCTG